>CALNHX010002830.1:0-166640 GCA_940337035.1 Agriotes lineatus
TCACTTATTTCAAAATTAGAATTTGTTTTCATAGAAATGCGTTAGTTCTACTTAAGTAAGTTGAGAATTTTGACGTTTTAACGAAAATTTCGCATTTTTTAATTTTATAACCTAATAAATCATAATTCTGTAAACAAAAGCGAATCAAAAAACCTTTTGTAGACATACGTAGTTTGTTATGTAGATTCGAATTTTCTAAACAAAAGTACATCATCCTATTTAAAATTCCAAAGTTACCCCCCCACCCTTCAAAACACAGATAGGAGGTAAATGTCAAAAATATGTTTAAATATGTTCCCCCATCTCCCTATTACCTCACAAAAGTTTCATGAAAATATTGTAAACGGTTTTCGAGATATCGCCTTGCAACACTTTAAAAAAATCACCCGGTATAAACTCTCTAAAATCTTACTTAATTTCCGAAAAATAACACTTTGGATATTGACAATTTCGAAAAACTCCATTTTCTAAATAAGTAAAAATCACTCGGTATATATGATTGTGACTAAATGGTTTTTAGACCGACTTTTTGGCGGTCACTGTATATCTCAGTTGCACACAATAATTTTATTAATAAATTTAATGAACAAATAGTAAATCTCAAAAATTTCATACATTACAAATTATTGCTAAATATAACCAAATATGCAAAATCCAGAAAGTATGCTCAAAATCGTATAAATATGCAAAATATGCAAAATTAAACTTTGCTTAAACGATTTTTTTTCATATAATTAGTATACATATGCAAACAGTTTCGTTGGCATATCAATTATACATAATATGCATTTGCCATATAATATCATCTTTAGTTATAAGTGACTTTTAGAAAAGCTACTTTTTGCCTACTTCTAGAACATTGGTTTAATAGAGATGTATTGCCTTCTTCTGCTTTAGGCAAGTATTTTGTTACTTAAGTAAGCATATATATAATTATACACAGTAATGTTTGCTTATAGCGAACCCTAAGGGACTTGACAACAGCGTTTCCTATAGTCAAAGTTCGTAGTATTATACATTTTGCTATAAAATGCAATATGATTTTCAACAACTAAACTTTAAGCTGAGATCCACAGACTTATTACAATAAATTCTGTTCTCTGTATGCGAGTTCATTATTTCCAGAAAAAAGCAACATATTGTTTGTGGAAATTTGTAGTGGTACTTCTTCATTTGATTCTTCATTAGTTAGAATTGCTTAAGAATGGGTTTGTAATAATTGAACATTACTGTAATTGCTTACCCAGTTATTTTATACCCTTAGTAAATACTGAGATGATGCCCATGTAAAACTTGCAAAGGGGGCGTAATGGAGGCCACGGTGAAGAGGAATCTGACGGATGCAGATTGACATCACAAAGATCTGTGGCGTAATAGGCTGCGAGACACGGCATAACTGCTGTAAAGAACTCTTTAATCTATATAATATATACTGAGAATAAGTTTGGACTCTTTAAGTCGTTGCAAAAAAATGGTCAAGGTATTAGTTATTAGGTAAGTCTACGGAGTGGGAAGAAATATAATTTTATATATTTTTGTATCCTTTTTGATGAAGTGATACGAATTCAGAGAAATAAACAAAACGTTCTCAGGTACAGAGAAATTAAGTTACTGTTAAAGTAACTAAAGCTTAAAAAGTTATAGTTATTTTTGAAAAATATCTAGATATGAGTTACTTTTAACTCATTTAAAAAAAGTATCTTAGTTATAGAAAGTAACTAAGTCTACATGTTGTTTTCCAGATCTTCTGACTGTTATTAAAGATCAGATCCGGTTTAAATTTTTATACTTAATTTTGAACATTAGAATTTTTAAAATTAATTTTAACGGTTGATGAGCAGTGTTTTTGTATAAAAGGAAAGGTTATAAAATCCCACACAAGTCTTATAATTGTAGTAGTCACTAAAAGTAATTATTTTTCTCAATTTTTGTTTCAGTATGACAGAATTGCAAGCAACAGTGTTGAAGGTGACACCACCTGCAGTGAAGATGAATGTGGTGGAGCCCATAGTACTCAGATTTCTGTTAGTAGCGAACCAATATCACATGGAAACCGAGCCATGTCAATGCTTTATCATGGAACATGGCCAGTTGAAAGAAACATGTGGAATTCCGAACCAACGAGTTTGGGACCATCTACAACGCATTGCAATCGAACAGTTAGTATTAGCTTTATGTGTCTATAGTTTGTTCCTCTGAAACATGTTGGATATTCCGCTCAAGACATACGATTTGTATATCTGCTTTATTTTAATAGATACAGTACTTTAACATCAGAAAATGTATTAAGCATTCAAGTAAACAATAATAGTACATTATACACCAATGGAGCGAAATATGGCGTTCTCTTTTGCCGTGTATATAGTATATATTCTATTTTTTCAATGACTGGCAGTAGAAAAACAGGAAACAAGTATTTTCATAAATAAAGCATTACAGTAATTAGTTAGTAGTATTTGTGGGGAGACTCATGTCAAGCAAGTAAGCCTTGCCATATCTTACGACAAAGTGTAGGCATGCAGAGTACCAAGTACCTTATCCTACTTAGAATTTTGCCAAAACTGAGGAGTTCCAACCCTAGCAAGGGATCTTTTACATGCTACACATTGTAATAATATGGGATGCACGGCTTTACATCACTTCCGAATGATGGCATTTTCATCCGCATTTTTTAATTTTTTAAAAACCTCACCGGGATCGAGGATCAAACTCTCGACCCTTAGATTACTAGACAGAATGCTTACCACTGAGCCATAGAGCCCGGAAAGCATTACAGTAAATCAGAATTATGTTGCAATATTTAGTAGCCTTTGAATATCATAACAACAGACATTTTTAATATTGTTTTTCCTGAAATCGTCAAGAAAGCGGATCATGTCAAGACCCAGTTTGATCTTGAAAGTGTCACTTTGCAAGACTAGTAATTTTTACTTTACCTAGGTGACCGGTCACCTTTACCATGCGCTTTGATGCCATAGAATTCTATTTTTAAATTTTTAAAGATTGATTTAAAGAAATATACGGAGTGTCTAGGAAAACCCCGGCCACTTTTCCAACTGTTAACACACCAGCTGTCGCTGTTTTTTACGATGTTTAGGTATTTGAATTAAAATTAGCTACGCTGCTTTCCACTGTCAATTTAAAAATTTTACCAGAATGGCGATACAAATAGTGCAACATCGTTGGCGTCAAACTTACGCGAATCTACCACCACCAGCTCGTAGTACATACATACCATAATTACAATTGTTGCTACACATGAACTAATTTCAGTAGTTCACTTGGATTCTGCGTTGTCAGTATTTTAATTTAATTTTTCTTTACTAAAGTGCCATCTCTTGACCGCCGCAAGAAAAGTGGCCGGGGTTTTGCTAGCTGCTCTGTATAATACATTACACAGCATGAAAGTGTCTATGCTTAACTCGGAGGCTTTGAAGAAGTACTCGGACGCTTCGCGTCCTCGTATTCTTCAACAAACCTCCTCATCTGCAAAGTATCACTTTCATGCCTTGCAATGTAATATACTATTATGTTGTTCATTTTCTGTCACAATTACTGTAACCTAGAAACGAATTTCTACTCTCAATTGTGGAAAAATTGTATAATATATTACGGGTGTCTCAAAAGTCTTGGAATCTGCTTTTGCCATGAATTTGGAGAGGCATGTCATTTCTTAATTCACAAACAACCAAATATAATTTTTTTATGTTTACTATCGAAAATTGCATTTTCAGCACTCGCTACTAATTTCACGAAAGCTTACATATGGACGCATGTAAAATGCACAAAGTTCATGTATCTATTCCATTGAGAAGGTTTTGCTCTGTTTGCCATGGGCAACATATAAATAAACAAGATAATTATTTATTTATATCATTGTCAGTTGAGTTCATAATTTTTGACATACATTATCGTAAAATGAGTGATTTAGATGAAAATCTCCATTGCACACTTCCAGAAATTGTTGCAGCAGCCAGCAAACACTTCAATTTATTGCCTGAAAAATCTTGTAAAAGGTACGATGGGTTTTATCGGCGATTCATGAATTGGCAAAGCAACAAAAAGACAAAATCGTTATTGGAGAACGTATTCATGGCCTATTTTGATTAAATATCGAAGACTATGCTTCAACATTGGAGGCCCACTATTCAATATTTTCATCAACTCTGCAGATAAAAAATTACGTAGATATTTCCAAAAACTTCAAATTCAAAAGTTTACTAAAACAAAGTAAAAAACTAAGCGTAGAAAAAGTATAGTATGCAACATGTGTAAAAATGCGCTTACAGGCTCACTTTTTTGAGGTACTCCAATTCGGGTCGTGCCGCAAGTTAAACACTCACGTGTAAAAAGCTATTTTCAGTACTTGTTACATAATGTACTATTACAGTAGCTGTCAGTAGTGAATGAGAATCAACAATGTCTCCAAATTCATGGCAAGAGCAGATTCTAAGACTTGGTACACCCATTAGTATTTTGTGTGTCTTGTTATCTTTCATTTAAATGGCATCATTCCATTTGGATTGGATTTTATTTAACTCGACTTATAACCTCTTTAAAAAAATTGTGACTTGCTAGTAAATGAAACTTATAGATTATTGAAGCAATGTAAAAGTCGTTAGTGATATACTAGAATATTTGGGGTGATACTAAATAAACAAAAAAATTAGATAAAAATTTGAAAAGGTTTATTTAAAAAGAATACATTTTATTATACATATAAAATATTCTCCTGTACAAGTCTTAAGTTCTTTTAGAATAAAGAAGTTAAAAAAAGTAGTAAGAATAAAAACCATTACTATTAGTAGATTTTTTGCTGCCATGTATTTTTAGTAATTTTACTTATAACTTGAGCACTTGTTTACATGTTGAGTGTTTTATTTTTGAGAAAGGATTTTTTTTTTGTAATAAATTGTTAACTTGGTAATTTTGTCAGACATATTTTTTTAGATGTTACGCAAAAGGTAAATATAATCAGGAATGATTTTACACAAATAATGAGAAAAATTGTGAACAGTGCTCGTCCGGCTCAGTTATTTTTAGACATTTCTTTGAAGGCGCTCCACAATTTGTTGCGAAATATGTTTGTTCAGTTGCTTGATATACTTGACTTGTCAGGATACATACTACCTAGCAGGTGGCCATCTTCATCCCTTGTTCTGGTTGTATCCTGTTTCCTGGACAGTCCTCTTGCATGTCTTTTTTAAAATCTTATTACTAGCATTGTGTGAATAACCACTTTTTTCAAGGAAATTGAGAGTGGAACATGTCATTCATGGCTACTTCTGTGTAAGAGGTGCACATTATCAAACAATATGATTTTGATTTTACTAATTATTAAATGTGTGGTTGCGTACAATTAATCAGTGGGGTGTACTTAATGTTTGTTTCTCTAATTGTGGTGTTACTAAATTAATTACCTTGCATTTCTGAGCATTTCATAATGAACAAAAATGTTGATTATCAACACAATAGCAATATTTCTAATTGAATAGAAAATAATTTAAAATTATAGCTGTGGTACACTTCACGTCCACCCAGGTGCAGAAAAAGTAATGAAATATATAAAATTTGGGTGTATTTAAGATGTTTAGGTACAGTTAAAGGAAATGCAGATTATTTAAATTAAAATATTTTGATTTAAATAAGAGCATATTGAAGTTGGTGTGTTTACATAATTTTATATCTAACTAGCTGGCCTGGCAAACGTTGTTCTGCCCAAAAATAATTTGTCTCTGAAACCCTTTTCACCACTATAGAGTTTTAATTTTGTCATGTTCATCGTCTTGGACTTAACAATAAATGCCATTTTCGCAACCAACGTCCCAAAAAACCTCAATAATGACACCCATATCAATTTTTAGGCTTATTTACCCCATTTCACTCCCTAAGGGGTAGCGAACCCTATAGACGTTGTCTTGCCCGAACGTTGGTTTGTCTGCTATTAGCGGGTTCAGCAAAAGTTTTTTCTATATTCGATATTTTCGATTTTTTTCATTTTAAAAAATATTGGGCGGAGGTGGGGGGGGTGAAATTTTTGGGGTTATATGTTCTGATATGCGAGAAATCTTAAAAAAAATTAAAAGAAAATCGTCAAAAATTAAAAAAAAAATCCAATTGTGAATCTAAACCATCCAGGGACCCACTCAAACACAAACAAGAAATTTCATCAAAATCGGTCAAGCCGTTTAGGAGGAGTTCAGTCACATACACACGTACAGAAGAATTATATACAGGCTGTTTCCTAAAAAACGCCGCAACCCATAACTCCGTTGTTTTAAATTTTAGACCCAACAAACTATATTTTTAAATGGCAAGACAAGAGCTATCTGTTGACATCGCCCGTTCGTAAATATCTTTCAACTGTTTTGAGCAACGATGTTCAACTTTTTTATTTTAAATAGAACACCCTGTATATTTTTAGATATTTGGATTCAGGATGAAATTCTGCATGCAGTAGTATGCTTCATTTGTTTTTTGGATACTTAGAAATGTTTAAAATAATTTTTTAATATTGCATGTAGACAGTCGTACACTACCATAAAATTTTCAAGTGTGCCGCGGAAAACAATCAGAATGTTGAAATATTTTATCTAACACGTCCAGAAAACGAAGAAATTCTGAGGCAGAGGATTATCAATGCTTGTCGCGAAATACCTCCCAATTTGATATTGAATGCGACCAATGGAGTAACTAGAAGATGTCAGTTGTGTGTTCAACAAGGTGGCGGTCAGTTTGAGCAATACTGATACGTTTTGTAGTTTTGTTTAAATTTGTTTCCAATAAAATATTTCAACATTCTGATTGTTTTCCACGGCACACTTGAAAATTTTATGGTACTGTACGACTGTCTACATGCAATATTAAAAAATTATTTTAAACATTTCTGAGTGTCCAAAAACCAAATGAAGCATACTACTGCATGCAGAATTTCATCCTGAATCCAAATATGTAAAAATATATAGGGTGTTCCATTTAAAATAAAAAAGTTGAACATCGTTGCTCAAAACAGTTGAAAGATAATTACGAACGGGTGATGTCAAAAGGTAGCTCTTGTCTTACCATTTAAGAATATATATAGTTTGTTGGGTCTAAAATATAAAACAAGAGAGTTATGGGTTGCGGCGTTTTTTAGGAAACAGCCAGTATATAAAGATTTTCATTTTAAAAAATATTGGGTTACGGTGGGGGGTGAAATTTTGGGGGACCCGACAGACGTTGTACTGCCCGAACGTTGGTTTGCCTGCTATGAGCAGGTTCAGCAAATTTTCGAATTTTCGATTTTTTATTTTAAAAAATATTGGGGGTTGGTGGGGGGGGGGAATTTTGGGGTTATATGTTCTGATATGCGAGAAATCTTAAAAAAAATTTTAGAACCCGATTGCAGCGCCACCTACTGAGTCCAATTGTGAGTCTAAACCATCCAGGGACGCACTCAAACACACACACAAAATTTCATCAAAATCGGTCCAGCCGTTTAGGAGTTTAGTCACATACACACATAGCTTTTTACTTATGTTGTAAAATTTTGGTAAGATAATCTGTTTTAATGTCAAAACATTAATATGTTGATGCTGGGTTGGCTTAGGTTTTGATGAGTTATATTTTTGAATTTCCTGTTTGTGTATACATTTTGTTTGTTGGATTTATAAAATTTCAAATGATGAATAAAAGGCAAGCACAATCAGTTATTGATGTTAATTTTGTTGGTAGGGTTGGGAGGGAGATGGAAGACAATGTGTATAAGAACTCGCAAAAGGTGGATGAGATGATATGTAATGTATGGGAAGTAATATGTTTTTTCTGCGTGAAATGCAAGACTGAATAGGTTGCAGTGGCTGAGGGGTCACCCAGGTGGATGGTTCCTTCGGGATTTTTGATGGATTCAAAGATGCTGTGTGTCGTTTTAGCTTGTTTAGGTTAGTTGTAGCCTTTGATTTTGTATGTTGTAAACATCCTTTATTATACGAAAGCACAATATGCGGTGTAACTGTTTAGAAATAACAGAGAATGGGGTCAAGTTACTCCTCCCAACAAAGTCTCACTTGTGGGGGTGCGGTGGGGGGCTAGACAGTTGAGACTGCACCATTGTATTGCCCACCTCCGAGAATCCTCAAGCGACTGCTCACCTGGGAGGCCCCGGTATAACTTTTACCGTATTCTGAGATCAGGTTTCCCAAAATCTTTTTAAACTAGATTTTATATTGTTATCCACAGCAAGTTTTGTTATTTTTTCTTAGAGGGTAATTAAATCAAGTACATAAAAAATGAAATAAGAATAGTTATATGTTAATACTTAAAGTAAATACATTAATAACCTGTGGCTGTCATCTGTTCAAGATCTTGTTTTATTTTCTTTCTCTTGGTCTGGGTTTTTAAGATGCCCAGTCTGTAGATGCTAGAAGTCAATTACTGTGTTACTTACAACCAAACCATTTTAATATTATTAGGGCACTTTTTAAAGGGGCATTCAAATCTTGTTTTCATAATTTTTGAGATTTGGACTTTCAAATTATTTTAAAATGTCGCTGTCAATCATGCCTAAAGTAAGTTTAGTTTCAAAAGCTAGAATTAATGCTTCTTTAGAAAACGGTATAACTATTTAGCAAATTGCATGTTGTATCAGTTTTATAGTTATTTTATATTCTAGCTTTTGACATTAAAATGTTATGAGATGAAAATGAGTCTAACCAAGGCGATCTATATTGTTCCAGGCCATGACACTGAGCCTATAAAGTGACCTTTGGAATGGCCTACCACAATCTGGCAAGATGGCTGTGCCAACCTTTAACAAAAAATTACTAGTTCTTGTCACTAAATGAACAATCTGTCAGTGCACTATCCCCGTCATTGTGATGTATGCCAGTTGAAATAAATCTATAAAATCACTGCTATTTACGTCGCAGTGCGTCACTTCACCGTAATATTCGATTTAAAAACAATTCCTAATGGATAGGTACCTAATTTTCGATTGCAAGTAAATTGTTACTAATTTTGACTTCATCTAAAACAGTAATTTCTTCAAAATAACTTATCTGGAAGCTAGTGAGCTAGTCAGAACAAGTCTCTGCATCTTATTACCCTTTATATCTGCTCTTTTAAAGTGCTTTTCACACACAACACTAGCGTTTCCAATCTGCCAGTTCTCCAAATGCAAAATGGCTTTCCATTTTTGTGCTATCGTTTCATTAGATGGAAACTTGAACACGCTAACACATGGAGCAACTGATGAAACGTAAGTTGACTTGCAGCTTGGTACAAGACACCTCAAAGGCAGTTTTGGAACTTATATGAAGTGCCTTGTCAAAATAGTGTTTAATGTCAAATATAATTCAAACAAACAAAACTTGGTGTGTCTTGGAATGGCCTAGCACACAATCTGGCAACAGAGCCAGTGTCATGGCCTGGAACAATATAGCCCGCCTTGGTCTAACCTATCACATGACAGTTTCCTAAGATCATTTAATCTACTAAAATAATAAAAATGAATGGCTAATGGATTTAGAAGTTGTCCTAGTTTTTTGTGGTACCAGTAGTACTTTAATCGACCCATGTAAATTTGTTTTGCAATAATCTGCTTTTGATCAGATGGTAGGAATTCATATACAGGCAAACAAAGTTCCAGTTTCTGACTTTTGCTATTTTGTAAATTATACAGTATATTAAACTTTGTTTTATTTTAAATGCCAGTATCTCTCTTGTTCTCTTCACAGCCCATTAGTATACTCCATTGTTGGATATAGGCCTCTCCCATTATTTTTCCAGTTTTCTCTGTTGTATGTCTGTTGTGTCCAGTTTCTGCCTGCTACTTTTACAATGTCATCTTTCCATGTTTTGGGTCTTCCAACGCTTCTACGTCCTGTACGGGCCTTCCATTCTATTATCTTTTTGCTCCATCGGTTGTCTTGTCGTCGCAATACATGATCTGCCCATTGCCACTTTAATTTTAAGATCTTTGCACGACATCTTGTACTTTCGTTTGGTTTCTTATGTAGTCATTTCTCTTTTTGTCCCTGCGAGTTATACCTAACATTTCCTTCTCCATGCACCTTTGGGCTACTTGCAGTTTGTAAAGTTGTGATTTTGTTAATGACCACGTTTCTGAGGCATATGTCATTACGGGCAGAACGCATTCGTTGTATACCTTAGTTTTTAATACTTTGGGCAATTTTGCTTTAATTTTTTTTTTAGTTTACCGTATGCTGTTCAACTCATTCTGATTCGTCTATCCACCTCGTCGTTTTGTCTGTCTTTACTAGGTGTTATCAGCTGTCCTAAATATATATTTTCCTGAATGTTTTCTACTGCAAGGTTGTCTATCATCACTGATTGATTTCCCAAATCAAAGTTTGCCATAACTTTGGTTTTATTTATGTTAATTTTTAGTTTGACTGTTTTTGATACTCCATTTAGTTCTGTAATCATGTTTTGTAGTTCGCCTAGGTTATTAGCATACACTACTATGTCATCTGTATATCAGAGGTGCGATAACTTTTCTCCGTCGATGTTCAGATCTCTTTGATACCACATTAATGTTTTGAAGATATCTTCAAGTGCTGCTGTGAAAAGTTTAGGTGAGAGAGTATCACCTTGTCTGACTCCTCTCTTTATGTCAATTAAATTCGTGCAGTCGTGGAGTTGTACTCAAAAGTTACTTGACTTATAAAGATCTTCAATTAAGAATACGTAACGTTGATCTATCCTTACTCTTCGCAATGCGTCTATTACGGCCCAGTGTTGTATGCTGTCAAAAGCTTTTTCGTAATCCACGAACGCCATTGCTATTTCGATGTTATATTCTCTAGTTTTTT
Organism: Agriotes lineatus; assembly: GCA_940337035.1. NCBI lineage: Eukaryota > Metazoa > Arthropoda > Insecta > Coleoptera > Elateridae > Agriotes > Agriotes lineatus. The sequence goes on from CALNHX010002830.1 coordinate 10,812, forward strand.
GTATAATTTCTCTGACTGATCGGATGTGATCTACAGTCCTGAATCCTTTCGTAAATCCCACTTGTTCAGGAGGTTGGGATTGGTCTAATTTGTTTTGGATTCAATTTGTTAATACAGTAAAGAACAATTTGTGGATATGTGACAGTAATGATATGGGTCTATAATTCTGAAGTTCTGTACGATCGCCTTTTTTATATATTATAACAACTTTTGATGTTTTCCATGCTTGGGGGAGATTACCTTCAATTAAACATTTATTAAACAAATTTTGTAGTGTTGTTAGGGTTTGTTTTTTGCTGTTCTTTAGTAGTTCAATAACTACTCCTTCACTTGGTGATTTATTATTTTTCATTTTTCGTAAAGCTAACTTTATTTGGTATTTACTATTGTCGGGAAGGTCTTCAGTAAAATATTTAGATAATCTCGCACATGGGTCTTGATTCAGTATTGGCTTTTGCTTCATTGAATTGTATAGTTTCTGGTAAAATTCTTGCACTACTTTTAGCAGTATGTTTCTATCAGATATTATCTGTCCGTTCGCGTCTTTAATTTTATTTATTTGACTAGTAGTATTGGATGTTCTTGACCTGAACACTTTGCTACCTCTATTCAGTTCTATGGTCTCTTTTATTATTTTAATGTTGTATTGTCGTATGTCATTTTGTATTCTATTGTTAATGATTTTATTTAATTTGGTTCTTTCTAATCTTAACCTAAAGTTATCTGTGTTGGCAATTTGTCTCTGTATTTCTTTTCTTCCCGCTGTAAGATTTTTCGTGTCCTTTGATAACTTATTTTTGTTTTGCTTCTTCTTTCCCAATATTTCTTCTTGGTAAATTCTTGTTGAAATTGATCTACCGTCTTGTTGTCATTGTTTATTTCAGTAATTTTTCTGTCTAGTTTATCTTTAAATGTCTCACTTATTTCACTAAATCTGGAACTTCCTTTTGAAATTCGTTTGAATCTGTCTCATTTTGTTTGAATGTGCACTGTTGCGCTTACCTTATGGTGCTGCCAGTATACAACCTACAAATTGACGTAAACCAATTTAAGCCATGGCCTCCTATTTTTACATAGTGATACACGACTTTGGTTTTTAATGGAATACCCTGTATATTTTTAGGTATTTGAAATCAGCGCTAAAAATACTTTATGATGGCGTGTATTTATTTATTGTACTTAAAATTGCAGTTTGCTATAATAGAATCTTTATGTTTTTAGGAGATGACAAGTGTAATGAGCTTTGCCTCTAGTTCTGGAGGCGCACCACTAGACCGTGTATTAAGTAGTCCAGATAGATCACGAAGGTCTTCCCAACAATTAGAAGCCAAAGTAGATATGGTGTATAGTCTTCTTTCAATGTTGGGTAGTCAAGAACATGCAGACATGGGTGAAACATTACTTGCACTCAGTACCAACCCTGAAAGTTGCCTTGCTATGAGGCAATCAGGTTAGTAATTAATATATATATATTTAGTTATTTCAAGTGTTACTCGTATAAAGGCAAAACCGCTGAAGAATCTTGGTAAAAGAAATTATATTGAACTCATTTATAAAAAATACTTGATTTCTAGAAAACATTTATGTTAAAACTTTCTACTTTTTTTTTTATCGACTAGTTCACAGTATGGCACTTAGCCATGGTATTTTTTAGATGTTTAGGTATGAAATGTTTTAAAATGTTTTGGGAGATTAATGTGAAGATATTTTCAGTCTTGATAGAGATGCTATTTATCATTTTTTTTTCATAAGATAATTGCAACGGATTATTCCTCAATATCTATACAGAGGTGCATGAAAAACGGCCAGAGCTGGAGGATCATTATTTGTCATCTGATTTTCAAAATACCAAATTAAATGGTTTAAAGCCCTCTATAACTTAATACCGGGTGGCCATAAATATCTGATATCACATCACCTTTGGAATCAATACCGCTTTATTAAATTGAGGAATCCAACTAAACTAAATGTCATTAATGTCATCACAACTAAAATTCCTATCTGTCAAAAATTATTTCAGATTGCAATAAGTAATGGAGTTAGAACAGAAGATTTTTATAATCGAGTCTTAGGCTAAACTGCAGAATCCAGGGCACATTCCCCTCCTCTTATTGCGTTTTATTACATTTCATAGGTACCAATACTTATCGTAATTGAAATATAATGCTAACCAACATTTATAAGTAGCTAATTCCATGGCTACCGGGATCTCATATATTTATGGCCACCTGGTAGTAAAAGACATTTTTTAGTTCAAAATGCCACTGGGCAACGATAGTCAACTTTTTTTTTCAAGTAGCTACTATAATTTATCAATATTTTTTCATACTTTTTATTCATTCACACCGAAAAAAGAAAATAAAAGTTACGGAATTTTTACACATCGCGATGGCATCAAATCACCCATGAGATGCAATCAAGTAGGCTGAGTAGAGCATGGTGTCCAAAAACAAATGTCAAACTCATAAAACTTCAACTGCGGAACATCTGCTGTACTCAGAGTACTTAATTGCAGTTCATGTGTGATTTGATGCCACTGCGATGTGTAAAAATTCCGTAATTTTTAATTTTTTTCTTTGATATGAAGAAAAATATGATATTCTCATGTTATTGTATTCGGAAATATCCATGAAGTCCCAAAACAAATAAAGAAATTATAGTTGCCATTTGGAAAAAAAGGTTGACTATGCTGAGAGGCATTTCGAATTAAAAATAGTTATTTATGATAAAAGTGTATTATACCGGGTGGCCGTAAATATCTGAGATCCTGGTAGCCATAGAAGTAGCTACTTATAAATGTTGGTTAGCATTATATTTCAATTACGATAAGTATTGGTACCTATGTAATGTAATAAAATGCAATAAGAGGAGGCGAATGTGCCCTGGATTCTGCAGTTTAGCCTACGACTCGATTATAAAAATCTCCTGTTCTAACTCCATTACTTATGGCAATCTGTAATAATTTTTGACAGATAGGAATTTTAGTTGTGATGACATTAATGACATTCAGTTTAGTTGGATTCATCACTTTAATAAAGCGGTGTTGATTCCAAAGGTGATGTGATGTCAGATATTTATGGCCACCCGGTATTACAAATAATCTTTGAGAGAAAAGGGCGAGAGGGGTCTTTTCTAGAGTGCATTATTTGCAATAACACACAAGTGCTATACAAAATGTTATCCAACGACTCCATAAATACCAAGAGAGAGTGAGTTACGTACTTGATAAGTTCACGTGTGGGTTATTTCTAACTCATGGTGTTAAGGGTAATCTGGGTTGTGATGTAAACAAGACATATAACCCACGTTGTCAAGGGCAACGTGGGTTATGATATAAACAAGCTTTGAACTAGATTTTGTCTTACGACTTCATGTCGGTGATTATTACATTGCTCTACCCAGAGTTCAGCGCGCTGGGTCACTTGAGTTGTTAGTGGTCAAAGTGAGGTTGTGTTGTACACAATCCATGAAATAAGTTACGACATGACTTTCAAAAATTACTGTTTGACACGAGGCCACTTGATAACGGTTTTTTTAACGCACTTCAGTAATAGCCCAGTTTACTTCTTTAAAACTAGTAAAACACCATATTACTGTTAAGTATTGGATACATATTGTTTACTGTCAGATTATAGTGGGCTGTGAACCATTTAATTTGGTGATTGAATTTTGAAAATTGGATGACAAATAATGATCCTACAGCTCTAGCTGTTTTTTATGCACCTCTTTGTATATGCAATTAGATACAGAAAAACTAATAACTCTTGAAGGGATGTAGAAATAATCTTGGTGCATAATATATATTTTCTCTTGTTTTTACCGCATTAATTTTTCAGGTTGTATTCCTCTACTAGTACAATTAGTACAATCTGATAGGGATGGTGAAACACGAAAAAAAGCAGCCGAAGCTTTGCATAACCTTATTCACTCCAATCCTGATGACAAGTTAAGAAAACGGGAAACTAGGGTACTTAAATTGTTGGAACAAACACGTGTATATACGGCATTTCTTAATAATCAGACTGACATCGATCCAGAAATTTTACCTCCATCTGAGGGTAATATACAATTTGTCAATCTAGTAATTCTAATTAGTGTAATTGAAGTTTCTACATTTAGCAACTTTTGGAATTATTTTCTGTTGATTTATATAAAAGGTAGATTAGATCATGTTTTAACTGATTTAATTTCAAATTTAATAAGCAGATGAAAAGTTTGTCGTAATCCGTCTTTTTATGGTTTTTTGAGCAAAAGTTTTTTTTCAAATATGAAGTGTGCTTTTTTAGAATAATTTTTTTTCTACTCATGACATTGATATCAGTCATTTTGACATTGATTCCGGTGGTTGAAATTGCATTTCAACCACCAGAGATTGAAATGCTCGGACTACTGGGATTTCAAACTGTTTGACATTCAATTGGTCACAAGAGAAATGTCACTTTATGTTTACTTTACATTAATTTATTAAAATGAGTGAAAATTCGTAGAAAAAATAGTATATGCAACTCATGGCTAATCAAATTTCAACCTCTCGAGTTACTTTTTTCAACTCGCTTCGCTCGTTGAAAAAAACCACTCTCGACATTGAAATTTTATTTCAACCACTTGTCCCATAATATACTATTAATAATACATTAAAATAGGAAAAGTTGCAAGGTTATTTTATATGAAAAACTCCAAATTATTTAAATTCTTGATGTTTCCATTTTTACTGGTCTGTTTACATATAATTTAAGTGTAAAAGTATTTGAAGTGTACATGATCAATATTTTATTTCATATGCAGATGGTGATAAACATCCTGTACAGACAGTTGCACACGTAATGAAATTATCGTTTGACGAAGGCCATCGACAAGCTATTTGCCAACTGGGAGGAATACATGCAATTGCTAATCTTGTAGAGGTACGTATTCAGTTACTTCATTTAAATTGTTTTGGTAACAGTTTCACAATCACACTTGTATATTTATAAAAAGTCACCAATAAGTCTAGTAGTTTGGTTACTACAAAATATATGAAGTGCGGTAATAAGAGAATACATTTTTCAGTGAAAATGGTTTTGAGAAATAAAGCTTTATGGTTTCGCTGGTCTATACAGTAGCCAAGAAGACTGTACTAAGGAAAAATCACTCGCGATTCGAAGCAGACCGCTAAAAGTTGACAAATATGGCGGTCGTCGTGTACTATTATCCATTCACAAAACGCGTGAACTGTCAATGTCAAATATTTGCTGTGTGTACCTAGAAATTCGGACCATGTTTTAACAATTAATAACACACTTGAAATACACTCCATTTGATTAACAACCGTAAACTGACTTTTAACCGCGATTACAGATTAATTTAGCTCTCGAATGGCAGCGAAAACGAACGAAAATGACCGAAGATAGTACACGCTGTCGACAGCGCCGTGACGGCTATCCCCGGCATTGGGGTCACTTTTATGCACATCCATCATAGCAAGTTACATCTCCTTAGTACAGTCTTCTTGACAGTAGCATAAAGTAAATAATTACAAGAGGCTAAGTAGTTCTAACTATTTAACCGACGAATATGTCAAGAGTAGTTTGTACCAGAACCATTTTACAGATTTCTAGCTCTTACTGATTCAACAGTGTTGTCAGATCAGTAAATCTAAATGCCTTGTGCAAATTGTAAGCACACGCGAGTATAATCTATATACTTGACATTTGCATTGTCATAGCATGCAATATAGTCTTGTTATGATCATACAATTTGGCAAAAAAGACAAAAATGTTTGGTATAGAAAAAAGTTGAATAGATGCATCTGCACACATTTGTTTTGTAATGGAATAATTTTGCAGTAATATATACACCGTGTAAACGGAATTGTCGTATATAGGGAAAAGACAATGTTAAAAATCTGGTGTGATACACTCACACAACTTTTACAGTGATCTTATAATTAGCCAAAAATTTGATATTTAATTTTTAAGCATTTGTCAAAAATTACAAATTCTACAAAAACGGTACAAAATAGAGCGTTAGTTTTAGATATAAATGTTTTCCAAAATTTTAAGCTGAATTCAAAAATGTAATAATATACCGGGTGTTCTATTTAAAATATATATATAATAGCACTACAAGTCTTGTAGGCTCATGGCTTTTTGTACAGTCTTTTGCCATTCCTTTCGCCTTGTGGCTCTTTCTCTCCAGTTTGTTACTCCCAGTTGACGTAAATCTTCTACCTCTTTCTTCCACCTCGCTTTTGGTCTGCCTCTTCTTCTTACTCCTCCAATTTCTGTCGCCAGGATTTTGTTCGGTGTTCGATCCTCTGTCATTCTGATCATGTGCCCCAGCCATCTGATTCTTTGCGCTTTAACCACTCCTATAATGTCTGGCGTCTCGTACAGTTCTTTGATTTTGTAGTTCTTCTTTGCCATCTACCATTCACTTTATGCCTCCCAAAATCTTCCTTAGCACTTTTCGCCCTCACACTCCCAAAACTTTCTGGTCCGTTTGTTTCAGTGTCCACACTTCACTTCCGTACGTGACTATCGGCCTGATCACTGTCTTATACACTCGCATTTTCACTTTTCTCAACACTTGTTTACTTTTTAGCATTTGGTTTAACGCGAATACACACTTGCTTCTTCTTCTTCTTCACGTGCGAGCTCTTCGGCGAAGAAGGTTCGCGATCATCAGCCGGGACACTGCTGTTCTAAAAAGTTCTATCGATGTTAATCCGAACCAATCTCTGAGATTCTTGAGCCAGGATATTCGTCTTCGGCCTGGTGGGCGGCGCCCATTGATTTTACCTTGTAATATAGTCTGTAGTAGGCGATATTTATCATGCCTCATTATGTGGCCTAGATACTCAAGTTTGCGCCTTTGAATAGTATTGACGCATTCAGTTGTTTTATGCATTCTTTCTAGAACTTCTTTATTGCTTATTCTTTGTATCCAAGAAATGTGGCACATTCTTCGGTATGTCCACATCTCGAAAGTTTCAATTCTCTTCAGTGCATCTTTGCTTAACGTCCATGTTTCTACCCCATAATATAGAACTGAGAATACATAACATCTCAATAGTCTTGTTCTTAATTTAATATGTATCTGCTTAGAACACAATGTTGTTTTCATTTTCATGAAAGTTGATCGCGCATTTTCCATACGACACTTAATTTCCTGGAGGCAATCACTTCTGTCGTTTAGCATTGATCCTAAGTAGCGGTATTGGGATACGTTCTCTATAGTTACATTTTTATATTGTAGTTTCATCTGCGGCACAAGTGGATTTCTAGTTATTGTCATAGACTTTGTTTTCTTGACATTTATTTGAAGACCGTATTCCTCGCTAATTGTTGCGATGTTAGTTAACATTTCTTGCAGTTCTTGTTCGGATTCTGCCTGTCATTATTCTTGCTTCAAGTTTGTCTGTCATTTCGGGTTGTCTTGTTATTACTGTTCCTAAGTAGGAAAATCTGTCCACTTCTTCAAATTTGTACATTTTGTTCTTTGTGGATGTTATCGATAGCCATCGTTTTGTTTTGAAATTCTCTTCATTCCATACCATATACTTCATCTTTTTTTCGTTTATAACTAACCCCATTTCTTCTGCGGCTCGTTCTAATTTTCGGACTACTTCCTGTAATTCTGTTTTACTTCTTGTCATTATCGTTAAATCATCGGCAAACGCTAGACATTGATGTCGCTTGTGATATATTGTACCTGTTCGGTTCACTGTACTTTCCCTGATTACGTTTTCCAATGCTAGGTGAAATAGCGTCGCTGATAGTGGATCGCCCTGTTTTAAACCTTCTTCCACCTTGAATTTCCTGGATATAGAACCTGCTGCTTTGACTGAGTTTTCAGTGCCTTCCAACGTCATTTTCGTTAGGTTGACTAGTTTCTTAGTTATATTAAGTTCCTCCATTGCTTGAAACAAGTGTGTCTTGTTAACTCTGTCATATGCTTGCTTGAAGTCTACGAACAGTTGCTGTGTGTTCAATTTGTGCTCGTAGCTTTCTGCTTGTATTTCCCTTAACATGAACAGTTGGTCGACTACTGATCTTTCTGACCTGAAACCGCATTGGTACTCTCCTATGATTTTGTCTGCCTCCCATGCTAACCTAGTTTTTGTACTTGTCGCCATTATTTTGTAAGCTACATTCAACAGCGCCACTCCTCTGTAGTTATCACACTCCGTTTTTGCCTCCTGTTTGTGTATTGGGCAAATTATCGCCTGTAGCCAATCCTTCGGCATTTTTTCTTCATTCCATACTTTACATATTAGTTTGTGTATTCTACTGTGCAATTCTTCTCCACCGTATTTAAATAATTCCGCCATTATGTTAATACCCCCTGTGCTTTTATTGTGTTTTAGGTTTCTTATTATTTCTTTTATTTCATTCAAGTTTGGTAGGTCATTCTCCAAAGTAGCGTTTTCCACTGTTTCTGTTTGTTTGTAATCTCGTTCCATTTCTTTTTTGTTCAGTAGTTCTTCATAATATTCCGCCCGTCGTTCCAATATGTCTTCTTGGTCCCCTAGCAGTTGCCCTTCTTTGTTTTTAATGAAAATCGTTGTTCCTTGGTTTTTCTGTTTAGTTTTCTTCACTCCTTGGTACAAGTTTCTTATTTCTTTGTTTTAGTAACATGTTTCTAACTTTCCCATAATCTGTTCCATATATTTTCTTTTCTTTGTTCGACATAGATGTTTACATATTCTTCTTTGTTTCTTGTATCTGTCTGTGTTCTCTATTGATGGATCTGTTAACATTTCCATTCTTACTTTTGTTCTTTCTGTTAGTGCTCTTTCACATTCATCATCATACCATTCCCTGTCTTGCTCTTTTTTCTCTCCTTTTATTTCTACACTTGCATATCGTATGGTGTCTTTTAGACTTTCCCAGATGGCCTCGACGCTTGTGTCCTGCTCTGTGTTGTTTTCTACTTAAAATAGGAGTTAATGAAAAAAAAATAGAAAAAACCAAAGAAACCCATTTTAGAAGTATTCAACTGGAAAATCAGCTATCTCACATGAACACACATTAAAAATGTAAAGTTTGAAAAAAATCATTGGAGTCGTTTTTGAAAAAATCTAAAAAAACTGCAAAATCACAAGAGTAAACGTCTACTTCCAATTATGCGATTTTCTTCAAAAGCTTGCTCTCATCTAGATAGTACAAAAAGCTTATATATGAAGTTTCAATGCCATACCTCTTTTCGTATTTGAGATATTCTGTTCACAGATATACAGACAGACAGAGCAATGATCAAAAACATGTTTTTTGGGTTCAGGGGACTCGAAAACGTGAAGATCTGTTGAAAACTCAATTTCCAATTTTTGGGGTGAATCCAATACTTCCTTTATCGTAAAAGGAAGTAAAAATTATGAAAGATCAACTACCCGGATGTCAAAAATTATCTTGGTCAAGGGTGGTCATGCTAAAATTCTGTCTCCACTGCACTTTATAAAACTAAGTACAGACAGATCAATAAAAAAACCAATTGGGCAGGCTGTGATATGTGTTATACGTTTGGCTCGAGTGCTTTATAGACCAGGCAAGCTTATCCCACTAGATTTTGTGTCACAGGGAATTTAGCGCCAAGCCGTTGGCTGCGCTGACCGGTAACCGCGCGTTCTAACGTCTGTCAACCAAGCAAGACTGGAAACCGTTCGAGTACGTACTGCTTGATCCAGACGAACACTGTAGGCTGATTTAAATCTTGGTACATTCCATTATGATGGTAATTATAATTACAGTCTTCATCCAAGTGTGGTTATTGAAATTTATATACAGTGTGTAGGTGTGTGTTCTGTGCTGTCAACTGTATCTATCAGTTCTGTTGAGTTCTGTCACTCGTCACTGTTGTTTGAACTAAGGTACTATTAAAGTTTTCTAGTTTGAACCACGTGCGTGTTAGTTAACAGTGTTTTCGTTCCGAGTTTTTCTGCTTTCTTTTTATTTGTTTAAAAACCAGTCTTTTTTAAGACGGATAAAATTAAATGACATGATCGTTGTTTTTCCGACTTACCGTATGCAAATTGGAAAGTAACTAGAATTTGAATTTGCCACCACTTTCAGTAACTCAAAATGGCGGACGAGCTTGCTCGTATAAATATAGTACCTTACGTTTGGCAGTACTAAAGTGTATTGTCAGTCTATGTCAAATTCGAGATTTCCAGGTTAAGTTTTACATCAGTCTGTGTCAAACAACAAGCAAAACCTAACCTACTAATCTCGAATTTAACATAGACTGACAATACACTTCAGTACTGCCAAACGTATAACACACATCCCAGTCTGCCCTAATTGGTTTTTTTTATTGATCTGTCTGTACATTAGTAGTGTTTTGCAGGTCGACCCAAGTTATTCCAGGGTGAGCCCTGGAAGCTTGGGGCGACCTGCAAAACACTTTCCAGTCATGTATTGTACAATTTTTTTTGACAACATCTGAGTCCATACTTTCAAATTTGCGAATTCACTTTCGAAAACTCAAAAACATGACATCAGTATCTATTATTTGACATATTCAAACAATAACACAAACTTGTTTCCATAATAACGAAGGTATCACAGACAGGCAAAAGCTTTTACTGATTCCTGATGCCAGTTTTCCGATCGTAACCGGCTAAACGATACTTTCTCGCGAAAAAATTCTACAGAAACTGTCGTTCCTTGGTTTTTCTGTTTAGTTTTCTTCATTCCTTGGTACAAGTTTCTTCTTTCTTTGTTTTTGTAACATATTTCTAATTTTCCCATCATCTGTTCCATATATTTTCTTTTCTTTGTTTCCATAATAACAAAGGCATCCCTGATGCCCGTTTTTCGATCTTAACCGGCAAAACGACACTTTCTGGTCGTTTGTAAAAAAGAAATGTAATTTAAACCAAATACATACATTAAATTGGTAGGTGATATTAAAATAACAATGGGATAAGTTAAACAAAATGTCGAAAGTAAATTTTAAACTAAAAAAATATTTGACCTTTGTATTTCTACAAAAAGCATGCTACAGATTAGGCAAGTTTGATTGTTTTCAATGGCTTCCGCGATCATGTTTATTTTTGATCTCCCGGTATATCTGTGGTCATGTAACATAGCAACGTTGTTTGTTTTATTGTTTGCGCAATGAGAGATGGGTGTTACACATTTGGCAGCACTGAAATGTATTGTTGTTGGCACTGGCAGTTTATGTCAAATTTGAGGTTAGCAGGTTAGGTATGGTTTGTTATCTGTACGGTCTCCTGGATTAATACGTGACTGACGTCTCTATGCGGCCTTCCCCATTTTTAGTTCAAGGCGTTTTTTATGGTTTGTAGAGGCGCTACAGTACGTTGCGCTTGTGCGCCTGTTTGCATATGTCAACGGCCTCCTGGATTAATATTAATCCAGGAGGTGGTGCTTTCGTTCCAGATAATTTTTCAAAAATCCAACAGATGGCGCCAAAGTACGTTGGCCTCAGAATCACAAAAATTATACAAATGTGGCGGGCCGCGTAGAGACGTCAGTCTCGCACTAATCCAGGAGGCCGTGGTTATTTGACACAGACTGACATAAAACCTAATCTGCTAACTAGTGATGTCAACTTTCGTTACTTTTCAGTACTTGTAACTATTCATTATTTTTTGTTGTACTATCCGTTACTTTGTATTCGTTACCGAGTACTTGTAACTATTCATTATTTTTTGTTGTACTATCCGTTACTTTGTATTCGTTACCGAGTACTTGTTTATTCTAAAGCCTACGCACGTCGCAACCAGTTTGGATCGAGTACCTGAAAGTTCAGCCAGAGTATTCGTTGGTTTCAGATAGACTGGCGAGTGCTCTCCGCATACGGAACTGCGAAAGCTGATGTAAACAAACAAAACTGAATGCTTACTTTTTTATTTCTCTGAATTGAGCATTGCGCTCATGGCTAATGCACACGTAACATCAGGAGTTGCATTTGTTACGCATTTAATAAATAAAAGAGGTGTTAGAGAAAAAACCTGGTTTGCTTTTATTTTCTTTTCTAAGTCACCTTATGAAAAACCAGGTGATAGCAACCTACTTTACCACATTTTTTAACATTCGTTAATAATAGTTTCTTCGGGAAATTACCTATTTTATTTCACAGTATTAAAAAGTGCTAGCTAATAATTTTTTTCGTAAAACTACTATGAAAGAAAACATTCCGGAAGCTTCGTTTATATGTTAACGCATATTAAGCATTTCTTTGGGAAATTACCTATTTCATTTTAGAGCATTAATAAAGTCCTAAGTAAGAACGCCAATCGTTGTTTGAATGTGCCTATTGCGTAAAAATATTTTTCATAAAACTCCTACTTTTTCAGACAACAATACTCTTCGGTACTGCCAAACGTGTAACACGAATTCGCTTGCATATCTCTTTCTCCTAATCTTTTCTCTCGTTGTGTAGACAATAAAACAAACAGCGTTGCTATGTTACATAGATACACAGATATAGTCGATCCTCTGTAATTTTTAACATTGTCTTTTCTTTATGTACAAGATTTCTGTTTACACAGTGTATAGGCAAATCCATTTAACATTCATTATACATTACTCCATAAAGCTGAACCTCTTTACTACTTTTACTCTGTGACAGTAGTCTATTTCAATGCTAATGCACTTTGTAAGAGTAGAAAATATCCCACAAAATGGTCAAAACAGTTTTTATGCGTCAATTGGGCTAACTTTTAAAACCATAAATATTTCACTTAAATTTTAAGTAGGTAAACTGAAATAGCATGTGCACTAAAACAGAATGAAACATATAAAAGTGGACATTTTTAGCCACTAATTATCTACAATTTGTGCCATTTCCGATTTTTATAACATTTCCAATCCATTGCTTCTATTAAAAATGGTGATGAAAATCGTACGACACTCGATAATGACCAATAGAAAAATTAGTTCATGAGCCGTATCCAAGACTACAAAAAAATTTGTTGGAAATTTTTTGTAGGTAGACATTACTTCTTTTTAGGGTTTGTGTCGTTACGATTTTCTTACCGAATCTGCATTCGAGCATTAATTCATATCCGGAAATTATTTTTCGTGCATTCAACAACGTCCTAATTTGCCCTCGCGTCCCGCTCGGGCAAATTAATACGACGTTGTTTGAACGCACTCAAAAAAATTTCCGGGAAGAATTAATGCTCTTATGAGATTATATGTGACAATTGTTGTCTTTTGTATCACATCACTCATTTTTTCAAGGTACTGAATAAAATAAGTAAGCAAACGGGGTAAAAAGTGATTAGCCTTGTTATTGTTTATAATATCAAGTTTGAAATATTTTACTTCTAACTTTTGTTTACCACATCTTAAAGATGTTATATGGTAAAACCGTTGCTTCAAAAATGGCAATAAAGTAAAGCTAGTTAGCTTCAACATTGATTAGACCAGTTAGAAAAATATACTACAGTTGTGAAGTCTGAATATATCAGTTTTTCTATAATTCACATAAACATTTGAACTAAATTTTAATTAGTGGTCCCAGATTTAACACTAAATATCACTTATTCACATTATGTAGAGTGAGCACGCAATTCACGGGAGCACCACGGATGAGGGGCATTGTGTTCTGCTGCGTAGGTACTCCTGCATGGCTCTCACCAACCTCACATTTGGTGACAGTGGCAACAAAGCTTTGCTGTGTTCATTTAGAGATTTTATGCGTGCCCTAGTTCTCCAACTACAGAGCCCTTGTGATGAACTGCGACAGGTAAAGAACACTATACTGAAACATAAATAGTATACCTAGAAGGAAAGTTATTATATTGTGTATTTTGTGTTTAAGGTAACTGCTAGTGTATTACGAAATCTCTCATGGAGGGCAGATTCTACAAGTAAAGAAATATTACGTGAAGTTGGCGCTGTAACGGGATTAATGAAAGCAGCTATGGTAAATAATAAGGAAAATACATTGAAATCCATTCTTTCTGCCTTATGGAACCTTTCGGCACATTGTACCGAAAATAAATCGGAAATATGTGCAGTAGAAAGAGCTCTAGGTTTTCTTGTAGACATGTTATCATACAAAACACCATCTAAGTCTTTGGCTATAATTGAAAATGCCGGTGGAATTTTAAGAAACATTTCCAGTCAAATTGCTATTAGAGATGATTATCGAGAGTTACTACGCGGTCACAATTGTCTACAAGTATTGTTAGATCAACTAAAATCACCAAGTTTAACGATAGTCAGTAATGCTTGTGGCACCTTGTGGAATTTGTCAGCTAAAAATCAGATAGACCAGGAGATGTTGTGGCAAATGGGAGCCCCAGCTATGTTGCGAAGTTTGAATCATTCAAAGCACAAGATGATTGCAATGGGATCAAGCGCAGCTTTAAAAAATTTACTAGCATCACGACCCACACATAATCTGCTACCACAGATGGACGCAACTGCCAAAGCAATGGATTTACCAGCACTCCCGACTTTAGGAGCTCGTAAACAGAAAGCACTTTTGAAAGAACTGGAACATAATTTATCAGAAACTTTTGAAAACACTGATAAAGACTCGCCTACGAAAACTTGTCAGGATGACAAATTTTTACTAGAAAATACAAATAAATTACTTTCAGGTATTGTACTTTGTATTATATTTTTAAAATGTCACTTATACAATTACTGTATTTTAGGTTCAGGAAATGCTTTTATACAGAAACCACATAGACGGAAACAAGTATTACGTTCAGAAAGTCATGAATGTGTATCACATACGGAGGTCATTTATGAATCGAGAACATCGAATAGCGATACAAGTATTACCAGTGATAGCTTTAATAATGCTTTTGCTAGTTTAAACATCAATGAGCCTTCAACTAGTTTTCAAAATAGGACAAGAACGCCTCAAGGCTATGGCAATGCAAGCCTGCCATATTTAAAACCTACAATACCATACATTCCAATTCAAAGCTATTCGAACCGTTCTTATGGGGAGGAAACAGAGCTGCCAGAACAACCCATTGATTATAGCAGGAAATATTTGGAAACAAAACCTCCGGCAAGTTGTAACGACAACTCCAATTATTCCTTTTCTACTTCGACAACTAAAGTGGTTGAGGATGAAAGTTTTGGAATATATGCAGAAACGGATTTAGACCAACCTACAGATTATTCTTTGAGATACGCAGAGGACGATTCAGAGTCGGAAGAATTATGTGATAAAATAGATAAAACTGCAGGAGCCGACTTCGTTCAAGATACAATAAAAACGTATTGTACAGAGGACACACCGTATGAAACTCCTTTTAATTACTCAACCGCCACTTCAATGTCTGATCTTCGAGATACTGCTTTAGATGCAGGAAAGCAGGTAAGATATCTTCGATTAGTATCTTCGGAATTCGGCAGAAAGTTTTAAATGTATAGGTTTGCCCTAGGGCTATTGATGTATACTGATAAATCTAATTAACCTGATATTTTTCTTAAACTTTGTTTTTGCTGTTTTGCCATTCTGATGGTAATATAATAATTTTATCCGAGTTGGGTTGATCAAATAATTTTATCCTAGTTGGGTTGATCAAATCATTTTATTCGAGTTGGTTGGTCATATAATTTTATCCGAGTTGGGTTCATCAAATAATTTTATTAGAGTTGGGTTGACGAATTAACTAGACCTGCTAGCATAATTTTGACTTTAATGTAATTTATACACAAATAAGGTTTATTAACTGGATAACATAGAATAATTTGATAGGAAAAATTCCAAAAATATATATACATCTTATAATGAAGCCAAGACATTAGCATAAAATTAGGAGTGGTACAAATTCCTGCACGGATGAGCTGTGTTATATCACCCTTACACGTTACGTTACACAGGGGGAACCTGATTACATTATCAACTATAACAAATAATATTATTGCTGTATTATTAAAAGTTTCCTCTTTTCTGGCAGGGTTAAATACCCATAGAACGATAACTGATAGCTGGTCAAGAAAAATTAATTGCAATACGAATTAACCATGGCTAAAAAATTTAGAATTAAGAATTATTAGCAATCGCAAAATTATGTGTTATTTAAAATGATCAAGATTTATTGTCTGGTTAAATATTTTTGTCCAAAGTTATTCGTGGATAAACATTATCCCTTGTTTAAAAATTATCAATGGCTAAAATTAATTGTTAATGTTCAGGGGCTACATTCTACGTAGAAGTTTGCCCTGGGACTCGATGGATCAGTGTCACTGTTTATTTTTTTCCTGGCCTAGGCGTTTGGTATACCTTTAATGGTACATTGTATATTGGGCGATACTGGCTGATATTATGTCTTCAGCCATTGCCTTATGTTAGTGGTTAAGAATTATCTGATTATTCGGACAAAATCAGTTAACCAAATATTTTTTGTAACAGGATACAAATTTTAAATAGTTCATCTAGTTCATACATCTTTCAATGTTTAACATTGTCTGGACAGATAGTGAAATATATTTGTCTGTGTGACAAATTGTAATTTGTAATAATAATAGTCAATAATAAATCGCTAAACATAACATACAATTACCTTAATTCCTTGTGTACTATAAAGTTTTTTTTGGCTTAAGCACAGTTAAAGTACATTTTTTTCTATAATAATTTTCAAGGTCAACTTTCTAGGGGATAAGTTGAATTCCTGCGGGGTCCCAAATTTTAATAATGTTGGTACATAGCTTTTTAGTTCTTTTCTTCCACTAAAAAAATGATTTGTCATTTTGACAGATATGTCATAATTTAATATCGCTTGCTTCATTTTTGCAATTAAAATATTTCTTGGTTTTCTTTTTTTATCCGATTTTATTGATGATGATGATTCCATGTTAAAAAATAAATTTGTCAAGAGTTCAAATTAAGAAACTTTGACATTCAAAATTGACACATAACCATAATTTTGAAAAAGTTCTACCAACACGAGGTATAAAAATTTCCTAGCGTTTTAATCACATATCTACCAACATTGTAACACTTTGACAGTTATTATAGAAAAAAAACGTACTTTAATAATTACAGGCAGACCTTGCTGTTTGCGGGGGTTATGTTCCAGAAGAATGCCGCGATGCGCAAGTAAACACATAAATGATACAAACGGGGTTAGGTTCCATTAACTAGATTTATTTATACTACGCAACCTCAAAAAACCAAAACTTTTCTGCGTTTTTGGTCTGGCAAACCTGAATCAGAAACTTTACGCTTTGACGACATGGTTTTCCGTGTTTTAAAAATTAAACTCAATTGAATTTTCGGCAGAAACGCTCGAGAAGGCAGTAAAGCTTGAACTAAAATTCCATACGTAACATAAGTCTGCCACTTGCATCTAGAGCTCGAATGTCCATTTGTTTATTCGAGTTATAATTTTACTATTTATTTCAGGTCCAATTTGGTAATAAGAGATTCAAAGGAATAGGCTTGATAAGTGTGTTTACAAGTTCATGATAAATAATGTTGTTTGGTGTTTGTGACATAAACTGCATAGTCTGCTTTATTTACTTACGGCCGGTATTATAAAGGTCACTAATCTGACGTTAACTTTAAATCGCTGTTAAAATAAACAAAAGCTCATCAAAACGTTGGCGCTTATGATATATTATTCATTAGTAGAAACATTTTTATGCGCTTTTGTTTATTTTAACAGCGAGTTAAAGTTAACGTCAGATTAGTGGCCTTTATAACACCGGCCGTTAGTGTGTGAAAGTGGGAACAGTTGGCAATTTCATTCGCGAACGGCAAAGAAATGGCAGCACAAAGGTGCCCCGCATAAAATCAAATCAGCGAACCGCAAAGCCGCAAATGGTAGGGATGGTTGTCAATTCCCGGACCTACTCTTTTGAACCTAGTTCGTTTGCCGGAGTAGGTGCACCTGGTTCGGCGTCCCTTAAAGAGTAGGTCGCCTGATCCGGCGTTCCTTCAATGAATCAAACCTCTGTGCAACTAAGCCGAACCGCGCCAGCGCGCGGAGCGGCGGATCTGTAAACGGAATGCCGGACTCCCGCACCTAGGAGTGATCCGTCGTTCCTTCAAGGAATCGAACCGTTTTGCACCTAAGCCAAACCGCCCCAGCGCTGAGAAGCGCGGAGCGGCGGAACTGTGGAACGGAATGCCGGACTCTTGCTCCTACGAAGCGGATCGGATCGCTCCTCTTTCTCGGACTGCAAAGACGTCGAATTTGAAATCGGAATGGAAATGGATCGACGCGGTTTGCGCTTCGCAATCGTTTGTAACTGACTAGGAACTGCATAATCTACACAAGGAATTTCAGATTCGGATTCGGAATTGCGCTATCGTAATGGCAATGCCTCGTGTGTTGTGCCAAAAATCATAGACCATGTAGGCTACTGTAAGGTATAAATAGAAAAAACGGAAAACATTTCATAATTTTAAATTGTAATAAACATATTTAATTGTAATAGTTTATTGATGCCCTGCTAATGCAATCAAAGAAATCTTTTACAATTGAAATAGACCACCCAGCAAAAACTTCCGACCGGAGCCGTCGGATTCAAATCAAAATCACGTCCCCTACATTAACATATGAGTCATAACATGCGACTGTAGGTGCAGGCCCATCAGAGATCCGACTCCGACCGCTCCAGAGTCTGGCGAGACCTACTATATCCCGGTGACCACAAGCGGAACTGAACCTAGTTTCTTGCACCTAGTCCGGAGCCGGAGTCAGATCAGGTGCACTTGATCCTTTAGCGGAACAGGTTTTACCATCCCTAGCAAATGGCGAGGTCTGCTTGTAATTAGTTTACATTGTTTATTATACAGTAGAACTCAGATATAGCAAACCCATGATATAACAAACGCTTGCTTATAGCATAGAAAAATTAAAGGCCTGATCATTACCCAGTCATATCTCGTTTATTTTGTACTTTGCCATCTGCAAATAATAATAATTGCAGTTAATTTTCTTCTATATGTAATCCTTTTCCTGAGCATTTGGGCTTCCAGTCTCTTAAAGTTTGACCTATATATCTATATTAAAGAGCACTGGTGATATTGTACATGTTTGTTTTAAGCCTTTAGTTATTTTTAAACTTTACTTTATTGGCTTCAGCGTGTTTTACTCCATCTCTGGATATACGCCTCCACTCATTTTTATTGCTCGTTTTTGCCATCCACTGCACTCCCGCCACTTTCTGAATCTTTCCATCGTGTTTTTGGTCTTCCCGGGTTCCTCTTGGTTGTCCGTGGACGCCACTCTGTCACCTTCCTGGTCCATCTTTTATCTCCTGTTCTCATCAAATGTCCAGTCCATCTCCACTTCTGTCTTGCCACATATTCTGCCACGTCTATCACCGTTGTTTTTCTTCTAATCCATTTGTTCCTCTATCTGTCTTGCACCCTTACATTCAACATCGATCTTTCCATTTTCCCCTGTGCAATCCTTAATTTGTCCATTATTCCTTCATTTAAGCTCCACGTTTCTGCTGCAGAAGTCGTAGTTGGTAAGAAACACTTGTTAAAAACTTGAGTTTTGAGATGTTGTGGGAAGTTTGATTTAAAAACACTACTAAGTTTTCTATATGCCGCCCATCCCAATTGTATTCTTCTTTTTATTTCTATTTCCTTATTATTTTACTCCAAGGATATTTTTTGGCCTAAGTAGGTATACTCCTTGACCACTGTCACTTCCCTTTCGTTATTAAGCATAATTGGCATAGCGTCGTTCCTATTTGACATAATATTCATTTTGGATACATTGATATTTAGGCCGTAACTTTTTGCCGAGTTGTTCAGATCTACTATCATTTTTTCCAGGTGTTCCATATTCTCTGCGAGCAGCACAATATCATCTGTGAAATGTGTCTCCTTGTCGGACTCCCCTTTTACTGTTAATTGGCTCTGTTCCGCCTAAGATTTGAACTGTCATTGTTGCTTCGTCATATAGGTTTTTAATCAGATGTATGTATCTGCTATCAATGCGTATCTTTTGAGGGAGGCCAACTTTTCTATTGTATCGAATGCCTTTTCAAAATCGATAAAAGCCAGATACATTGATTTGTTGTATTCTTGAAATTTTTCTATTGCCTGTATTAATGTGCCTATGTGGTCTATAGTGCTGTATCCCTTTCGAAAGCAAGCCTGCTCCACTGGTTGAAACAGGTCGAGTTTGTTGGAGATCTTGTTTGTTATTATTTTTGTTAGCAGTTTGCAAATGCGTGAGAGCAGCGATACAGGTCTATAGTTTCTGATGTCTGTCTTCCCTATCCCCTTTTTTTATAAAGAATAACGTTTGCATTTTTCTAGGATTTTGGTGTTTTTTCTTTTTTTAGACATTCGTTCATTAATTTTACTAAATAGTCTAATATTTTCTGGCCTCCCATTTTTATGTATTCCATAACTATCTCGTCCGGTTCTAGCGATTTCTTGTTTTTCATGCCCTTTATTGCAGCTTTTATTTCATATTTACTGATCGGTGGTTCTGTATGTCTGCTGAGTTTCGATCTTTTGGCTCTTAAGTTTCTTGGTTGTTGACCAACTTTCTCTGAGTATAGGTCTTCGTAAAAACTTTCTATGTATCGAAGTATTTCTGCTCAAGCTTTAAGTTTGTTGCCATATTCGTCTTTTTGGGTTACTATTTCTGATCTTCTGATTTTTTCATTCTGCTGCTTGTATGGGATTTGAATGTGCTGGGTTGCCATTTAACTGGCAACAGGCCAAGCCTTCAAAAATCATAATCAGAAATTGAAAACAACATAACGTAACAATTGTTATCCCCTGGTATATAAACGAATTGGTATATATTACTGATTTTGATCTATAATTTCCCATTAATTGATTTTGTTTTCTCTTTAAAACAGGTAATTGATAACGATAAATTAACTAACTCAGACTTGAAGACATGCAAAAGCAGAGTAATGTCCCATTCAGATGAGAAAGATCACTGTTCTGTCGAAGAAATATCTGAGACCGATAGCAGACCAAAAGATACAGTGAAGGCTCTAAAATCGCAATTCAGTTCCGGTCTTGCTTCTCCTGAGAAACCAATCAATTATGCAGAAGAAGGCACTCCTGGTTACTTTTCTCGTGTGAGCAGTTTCGGATCATTATCTTCCATTCCTGTCGGAGAAAAAGACAAGTTAGAAGTTAAGGAATGTATCGCTGATGAACAGGCTGAAGCAGTAGAAACAAATCAAATCTTACAGAAGAGCGAAGTTGCCCCTGCGGAAGGTAATATCGAGTTGGTGTTTTATGACAATGTAGTAACATTCTTGTGTAGGAAAAGCTGTTAAGTTTGAGCAAGTGGTGAACTATGCTGAAGAAACCCCACTGATGTTCTCGCGATCCAGCTCGTTGGCATCATTAGATAGCATTGAACAACATTCCATACATGAAGATAGAGAATCTGTAATTTCAGATTTTAGGTAAGTTTTTATTCTAGGTTAATTGCAATTATAGCATTTTTTACTCTTTTTCTAAGTCCTTCTCATCTGTAAATATACTGCATGAGCTACCTACTGCTTGTTTCTCTATCTCTGTTAAATAAGGCTTTGAGTGGAAGTGCTTCGTTCATTCTGATTGTTGCTTGGATAATATTGACTACGTTTGGCTGTTTAAAGATGTTTACACAGTTCTTAATTATGTTGACATCTCCAGACCCCGCATTCTTAATCAAACTGAAAATTCTTATCAGAATTTGTCTTTCTTTTGTATTTTTGTGTTTTTCAATAGTTTCTTCATTACTTTTTGTGGCATTACCGAGTGTGCAACGTTTTTCTTTCATGTCGCTTCTTTGCGTTCATCATTGAACCATTAAACTCATACACTATTTTTGAATTTTCAGTTTAAATTTAGTGGGTCATCATTCGCTTGGTTGTCCACACGCACCTTAATTTGCGTTTGTATTATCTGTAAATTTTCAATTTACTTGCTTTTACTGGATATTTGCACGTATGAAGTTAGTTTTTATGCTTGTTCATGATATTTGTTTATTCTTTTTTTTTTTGTTATGACTGTTCCTTCTATGTGGCCACTATGTCACTGTTGTTTGCAAAATTGAGTGTACTTAACGCTATTACTGCCTACTATATGCCGTTCACGATCTTTTTGGGTCAGGTGAAGCTTTGACCATCTAGTAATTTTGTTGGCAATACCTCTGTGGCAACTAGACCCCTAATGGAAATTGACACTTTTTGTCTTAGGTTAGGTTGTTTTTAGTTTAAGGTTATATTTTTTGAAGAGGTACATTGTTGCCGGATCTCTTTAAATTAAGGATAAAAAATTGAAATGATTTGACAATTGACGACACAAACAAAAAGGAGAAATAATGCATTAATATTTACTGAAATTTGGACAAGAATTGTGTAAAGTGCGTTTTTTTTCTATAAAAATTTTCAAGGTCAAGCTAAAATTGGCAAAACTGCTTTTTTTAAATTATTAGAAAATTTATTTTCGTCAGGTTTTTCTGTAAACGACATGTGTCATTTTGACATTTAAAATTAAATTGTCAGCTTTCCTTTTTTGAAAATGAATTCGCGTAAAAAACGGAATCTTTAAAATTAAATGTAAAAAACGCAGTTCTGAAGTGTACAGAGTAACTATTGGATATGCAGCCTAACATGCCAGAAGAAGAAGTTTACGAAAGATTACCTAAAAAGCAAAACCCCTTTAATGCCAAATTTTAAATTTCCCACCAATTTTTAGTTCTGAAAAGTTACTAAAACAAATTGTACCAACATATATTTTTTAAATAAATCCAAATAATGCCAACATAAACCCTAAATTCTTTGACCTTCAAAATTTTTATAGGAAAAAAACGTACTTTACATGATATGAATATGCCACTTGATTTTACATGCAATTGAATAATAGTGCAATGTGAGGTGGTAAAAACATCAGATTCGGTAAATGCATTTGCTGACTGCAGCTATAATAGTATCACTGGTCACATTACAGAGGAATTCATTGAAGCACCTGACTATAAGCTCTATCTTCCTGAAAATACTAACGAAGCAATAGATGAACTTAAAAATGTGTCCACACATCTCGAATATGGAATTGTTTCTGCTTCAGTGGCATTTTTAAGTGGATATGTAGCAGGAACAGTTAAAGAAAGAGTTAACTGTAATGTTTGCTTAGAATCTCTTTTAACCACTTCTTCCTCAAGTCCATTGTTAGCTCAAGCTAAGGGAGCGTTGAAATACCCTACTGGACGATTTACAGCTTTAATAAATCAATTAATTGATTTGATTTTAAATAGGGTGACCAGATTTGAGTTTCAGAAAAAGAGGACACAAAATAAGATTTATGTACGATCGATCAATAATAGGCGTTTCTTAAACCTCAGTTTTAGACGCAAAACTACTCTCTTTCGTCCTCAGGCGAGAAATATTTTTTCGCTCGCTAAGTTACGTCAGCGAGAGTAAAAGAATTTTTTCTGTAAACGGCAGTAAAATATGGCATTATACTGCTGGATTGATGATGCTAAACTGTCACTTTATTGCCAAGCGGCAGATAATATTATCTGCCGCTGACGAGTGGCAGATAAAGTTATTATCTGCCGCTGACGACTTTATCTGCCGCTCGTCAGTAATTTTCTTCGAATTTTGTTCACAACGTTGTAAATAATTTGTTATAAACACGTTTGAAGAAAAAATACTATATGTTATTCGGAGCAAAAGTATCTTTATGTGGCTCGGCTGTACTTATCTGCCTCGCAAGCTCGGCAGATAACCCGTTCAGCCTCGCCACATAAAATATAACTTTTGCTCCTAATAACATAATATACTATTATTGTTGGTGACATCATTTTAGCGGGCGAAAAATAATTTTTTCTTCAAACGGCAGTAAAATGTGGCATTATACTGCTGGATTGATGATGCTAAACTGTCACTTTATCGCCAAGCGGCAGATAATATTATCTGCCGCTGACGACTTTATCTGCCGCTGACGAGATCAAGTAGGTAATTTTCTTCGAATTTTGTTCACAAAATTGTAAATAATTTGTTATAAAAACGTTTGAAGAAAAAATACTATATGTTATTCGAAGCAAAAGTATCTTTATGTGGCTCGGCAGATAACCCGTCCAGCCTCGCCACATAAAGTATAACTTTTGCTCCTAATAACATAATATACTATTTTCTTCAAACGGCAGTAAAATATGGCATTATACTGCTGGATTGATGATTCTAAACTGTCACTTTATTGCCAAGCGGAAGATAATATTATCTGCCGCTGACGAGATCAAGTAATTTTCTTCAAATTTTGTTCACAAAATTGTAAATAATTTGTTATAAAAACGTTTGAAGAAAAAATACTATATGTTATTCGGAGCAAAAGTATCTTTATGTGGCTCAGCTGTACTTATCTGCCTCGCAAGCTCGGCAGATAACCCGTCCAACCTCGCCACATAAAATATAACTTTTGCTCCTAATAACATAATATACTATTACATCCCGTTGACGTTATTTTAGTTATTATTTACAAACACATATTAATGAAAACCATATCTAGTTACAAAGGTACTATTCTGCTAAAATAATTGTAACAATTGCCCTGTTTTCATTTCACGTTTTATATACTCTGAATCTGCATTTTCAAAATTTCGATCGTACATAAAGTTTTGTATGGTACCTCAGGCGTAATCAGCGCCTTTAGCCCTTCTTGTGTTATAGCGCTCGGTGCTCCGCACCTCGTGCACTCCGCGGACCAAAAACGTCTGTTTTACGCCCTTGATGCATAAATAACTATTAATACAAAAAAATTAAATCAAACAGTATACTTTTATTTCTCAATACACTGATTGAATTAACAGCCGAACATAAACCTCTTAACAAATTAAAACAACTTTAAATAAAATAAAAAATGAAATAGGCATATAATCAGTTTTGATTTTCATACTTCTGAGAAGAACAAATCTCTTTGACTGGGGAGTGCGCGTGCGGTGGAATGGTACAGTGTTGTCAAACTACTGGATGCGTTACGGGTTGCGGCGTTGCCTAATCAAAAAAATGTTGTGCTCGACTTAAACAGTACGGATTTAACTAGTAAAATAGCTAAAATATTGTTGAGTTGTGAAAAAAGAGGACATTTCTTAGATTTTAGTAAAAAGATACCGGACACGGACAAGATCCCTCAAAAAGAGGACTTGTCTGGCAAAAAGAGGACGTCTGGTCACCCTAATTTTAAATATACTTCAGTATTTATCTGGACAATGCAATCCATCTAAAATTATAACTACGCTACTTCTTGAACCACTTGCCTCATCGGAGTTTTTCATTTGTATGGATCACAGAGATAAAACCTCTATAATAATCGCTGATAAGTTACTCAAACCAATTCTAGCAAACATAGGAGCTACACGGACAGATTCAGTTACTACGAATTCTTGGAGTTCAAAACCTCTCTCCAGAAAAATATTAAAACTATAAATCTCTGAAATCGAAATGTACGTACACGATACTATACGTATATTATACGATATTTAATAAAGTCAAGACAATAGGTCCTTATTGTACTGATACTGCATGTTTTTCATTTATTGAATAAGTAACGGGGGTTCATTAATTATTTCGGTCAGTTTGTACAAACTGACGCAAAACCTAACCTGCTAACCTTGAATTTGACATAATTGTGAGTTTTTGTCATAATGACTTACAGTGCCACCAACATATTATTCATACAACAAATATTTCAAAGGCAACTTGACCGAAATAATTAATGAACACCCGTTACATTACAGGTTACATTACAGAGAAACCTCCAAATAGTACTACATTACAACAAAGATCAAGTACAATAAATCGAAGAAAATAGTGATCTTTTAAAAGAATTAAGAGACAAGAAAAATATGTCACAATTATTAAAGTTCATGTTATAAATCTTCACTAGGCGATCACTGAACATGTTAAAACCAACATGTTAAAACCATAATTAGTTCAATCTGGTCTTTCCTTAAAGATAAGTTGTTTACGAGTTCGTCTAGGACACACTCGAAAGTCAATCATACTCAGTAGATCGGAGCAGTCTACGACACCATAACTACTTTATAAAGAAATAAAGCAGCAGCATTCTACGTCTAACTTCCAATTAAGAACACCCACCAGCTGCAGCCTGGTTGCATCAGGAATCCCATCACATGGAAATTGCTGCTTCCACAGGATGTTTTACAAATTTATTTGTACCCTCCTTACCCTGAGG
The DNA here is from genome assembly GCA_940337035.1 of Agriotes lineatus. Lineage (NCBI taxonomy): Eukaryota > Metazoa > Arthropoda > Insecta > Coleoptera > Elateridae > Agriotes > Agriotes lineatus. The sequence goes on from CALNHX010002830.1 coordinate 36,912, forward strand.
ATGTGACAATTGTATGTGGGATTCCAAAAAACACTACAGTATTTCAAAAGGCTCCGTACTAGAGCAAAATATAATGCCATTAACTCCTTTGATCGGTCATATAGCTGGTATGTCTGCAGATAAAGCCTAGCATCTTGAAGCTTTTTAACACGACACTGTCTATGTGTTCAATGAATGAAAGTTCCCTATCATAAGTACACCCAAGTCATTAATACTTATCTTCTTCTCTGTCGTATTCTCATGTCTGAGAAGTCGCGATACCATGATTATGTACATTTGTTTATGGTGTTGCTCCATGAATGCCGATCTTGATCATCCCTGAGCATATTCTGTAGTGGACATCCTGTTATGGTTTTTACTTGATCAAGCCATCTTGTCGGTGATCTGCCCCTTGGCCTATTGCCCTCTACTTTTCCCTGCACTATGAGTTTCTCTAGACTATCTGTCTTCTAACTGTCTTGCCAAAGTATTGCAGAATTCGTCTGCGACAGATCGTAGAGAGCCTGTCTGTATCCCCTATTTCCTTCAGTAGGGATACGTTAGTGCGTCTTTCCATTCACGATACACGCAGCATTCTACGTCAGCACCACAACTCGAATGCATCTATTCTCTTAAGTCTGATGCTTTGATTGTCCATGTCTCTGCTCCATACATAAAGATGGTAAAGACAAGTGATTTAACTAGAGCTATCTTAGTGTTTCTTGTAATTTGTTGGTCTTTCCATATCTTTGTCAGGTTGGTCATAGCGGTGCGAGCCATTGCGATGCGTCTTCTGAATTCTTTCTCGCATCCGCCTTGGTTGTTTATAAGGGACTCTAGGTATATGAATTCATCAACACTTTCTATGTTGTTTAGAAGTCGTATTGGTGGCAGAGTGTGACCTCTATCGACTATCATAAGTTTGGTCTTGTTTAAGTTTATTTCCAGTCCTAAGTTTCTGCTTTCCCGCGTCACTCGCTCTAACATTTGATGCATTTCGTTCTCGTCTCTCGCCAATATTGTTGTATCATCGGCGTATCGAAGGTTAGTGAGCTTTTGCTCTCTAATTGAGATGCCGCCTTTAAAATTATCTAGTGCGCGTCCCATTATATACTCTCCATATGCATTGAACAGTCGGGGTGAGAGTATGCAACCTTGTCGCACTCCCTTTTTTACAGCAAAAGTATGTGATTCGTGCTTATCCAACTTGACTACTGCATGATGTGTTGCATACAAGTTTTTCTATAGTGATATGAGGTGATTTGGGACTCCATTTCGTCGAGGACTGTCCAGAGTTGTTGCCATTGAACACAGTCGAAGGCCTTTTTATGGTCGACAAAGCATAGTAGCATGGGAGTATTAAATTCACGTGCTTTCTCAATCAGTTGTCTAGTGTTGAATATGTGATCTCTGGTTCCTCTTCCCTTTACGAAACCTGCTTGCTCAGGCGGTATTTGTGGTTGAATATATTGATGCAGTCTCTGATCTATTATTCTTAGCATAATTTTACTGGCATGTGATATTAGTGAGATGGTCCTATAGTTTCCACATATTTTGTGGAGCCTTTCTTGTGTATTGGGATGAAAATTGATGTTGTCCAATCCTCCGGCCAATGTCCAGTTTGCCATATCTTGTTACACAAATCCAGTAATATCTCCAAGCCTGCATCTTCTAGAGCTTTAAGTACTTCAGCCGTAATTCGATCAACTCCCGGTGCTTTGGTTATTCTAAGGTGACGTATGGCTTCTTGTACTTCTTCTTTTAGAATGATGGGTTCAGGTTCCTCTTCTTCTATTTCTTCTGCTGCACTGTCTCTGTTGTATTTCAGCATTGTTGTACAGTTTCTCGCAATATTCCGCCCATCTATTTAAAACTATCTTGGTCTCCCATAGGACTTGTCCATTCTCATCTTCAATTGCTAGCGATTTGGGCTTAAATTTCCTTGACAGTAAATTTACCTTCTGGAACGGATCGTGTACTTGATGAGAGTTTTTATGTTCTTCTATTTCTTTACAGATGTTTTTGATGTATTCGTTTTATTTTGGCGGCATCTTTTTTGAATTTTGCGACTTAATCTGCTGTGTTCTCGTTTACTCTCTTCAGTGATTATTCCTACTTGTTTTATGGATTTTCGTTCTTCGATTATTTCTAGGGTCTGTTCTGTTATCCAGTGTTTGTTTGATTTTCTCTTCGGGTTTACTCTGCTGTACTGATGGCTTTTGATTGTTTCTTCAATATTGTTTTTAAAGTTCGTCCATTCTGTGTCGCAGTCTTCTGCTAGTATATGAGTTTTGTTAGCTGTTAAGTTCTTGTTGATTTCTGTTTTCAGATTATTTATAGAATGGCTATCAATTTTGATTGTTTGTTTTTGTTGTTTTATGTTTTTTAATTTTATTTTTATATCTGCTGCAAGCATTTGGTGGTCTGAGTCGCATTCTGCCCCGGGATAGGTTCTTGAGTTGCAAATCGAGGATTTCCACCGTGAATCAACCATTATAAAGTCAATTTGGTTTCTGTACCTATCTCCCGGTGACTTCCATGTATACAGTCGTCTTATGTGATGTTCAAATAACGTGTTTGTTAATACAAGGTTGTTTTCTACCTAGAATTGTAGTAAGCGTTCTCCTCGTTCGTTCCTCGCGCCTATTCCGTACTGGCCTACTACAGCTCTCAGATGTGTTTCGTTTTTTGTTTGATTAATACTTATAACCGATTTTAAATTAAGGAGTAAACATTGTTCAGTAAAACCTCGGCTGTCGCCCCATTTTTGTTGCTAGGGACTATAGAACAACCTTCTCAAATCCAGTCTACTTCCGGAATGTTGAAATCACCAGAGATGGTGAATTTTCCAATGGGAAAATTCCTTCTATGTAGCTCACAGGTATTGACGAAGTCATGATAGATTTGTTGAAAACTACCTGGCGGAAAATAGACAGCGCTGATGATCAGCTGGTGCCTTGCAACACTTACGACAACCCATAGATCTTCCAGACCAGCTTAACTTAATAATTGTTAAAAAACATATTATTCGGGACACCGTCATTTAAATGTCATTGTAGGTATGTGGCCCAAAACGGCCAAAATTAGCATTTTCTCAGAAATGGAAATAATGAATTTCAAAAGATGCCCAGGCCGTATAAAGTGACGTTTGTCACACAATTCAGCAGGCCGTGATTAAAATAATAAATCTGGCAATGCGGTGGCAAGAAAATGTCGAACAGACACTGACAGAAAAAAAAAGTTGCATCTGCTAAATCACCGAATCAGTTAGTCCAACATGAAAAGAAAAAATCATAGCCAACTCTGTCCCAAAATGGTCGTAAACGGATTATACACTGCCAAAATTTTAAAATGTTGCCATTTTTACAATGATGCAGTTAGGGTGCCATGATGTCAATTTGACGTAAGGTACCCTAGTGCAAGTTATTTATTGGTGTTAGTATATCATTTCAAAGATTAAAATGGCAAAAATAATATTGTCCTAATTAACTTCCTCTCAACTCTTGTTAACTAACCTGTAGTTTAATTAATATATAATGTTCATGCCATATTTTAATGCTTGAATATTAATAATCTTGACTGTTCATATTCCAGTAATATGGTCAAAGACTAATAATTAAAGTTCACTCAAATCTCTGATAACTCTTATCTTTATAATAAACTCATCATATGATAACATTGCATGTATATTTACTTTTTATTTATTTGTTCAATGTTCATTTGCAATTTTAGTCGTCTAACAAGTGGAATCGTGTCACCAAGTGAATTACCAGACTCTCCCACTCAGACGGTACCCCCAAGTCCGAGACAGCGGAAAGCTCCTCTGGAATTCCCCTCCGTATCAAGAGCAACAACAGGAGCTTTTCATAGAACTCCTGCGGATGGTAAACCTCAAGCCATTCCAAGAACGCAACAGAAGATCAGTGTATTCGAAGATAACGTCACCAAGTTCAAAGAGGAAAGCACACCTGTGCAATTCTCCACTGCTACCAGTCTAAGTAGTCTTACAATTGACGATCACGATGAGCCAATCCGGTCTGACTTGAAAACCACAAGGAAGGCGGAAGGCTCTGTAAGGACCATTTCTGAGAGTACTAAACAGCAGGAAGCTGCCGAGAAACAAGATATGGAGCGAGAAAAACAGGCTGATAATTTGGATATGGCTGATGGAAACGATGATATGCCGGGGATTTCGGAGAGCGAGGAGGATGAAGATATCTTGGCTGCCTGTATTAGCGATGGCATGCAAAACAATCGGTAAGTTGTCAAGTAGAATTTGATATTACAAATAGAGAAACTGAAGACTTTGTTATTACGAATTTATCTTGTTTGAGTTTATTGACTATAAAGTAGTGATAAATAAATTAGTAAAGCAAATGTGTATGTATTATCAGCCTCTTGCATCTTTTTACTCGTTTTTAACTATTTTAAGCTTTTTGGTCTGGGAACAGATGCAACAAATTTTATTCGCAAATATTTGTCAAAGAGAATACAAAACAATGCAAACAAATTTATTATAGAATACCACAACTCTACATGATGGTTTTTCTTTAATCGAATACATTATTAAGCAACAAAGTTGTAAAAATGGTTGCAACATACCATTTACGTAATAGCTATATTGTATAGATACAAGTAGATAAACATCCGACATAATAATTTTCATTGCTTGCTTGCTTGCTTGCTTGACGCCACTTTGAGAGCGAACCCGTGGCCCGAATTGGCTGATTTTGGTGTCAAGCGACTCAGGGCGACGCTAGTAAGGCAGTAGTAGGGTTTTCAAATTTTTATAAGTGACTTTTTTTTATGTGGAATAGCTAACCTCAAAATTAACTCGACACACAAAATGAATCGCTCTTGTACAAATTGCATTAAATGAATTATTTCGCACCCAATTTGGGTGCAGAACGCTAGTACTGTTATATTCGACAATTTTAAGGCCTCAGTGTTTTTTGTAAAATAGCAATTTAATTTTTTTCCATGCTCAGATAATAGTACTTTATGTAACTAGTCCGCAAGGCTTTAGGGGACGAGTCGTAATGTTTCCGGACGAGGCGGAGCGAAGCGCAGCCGAGTCCGTAATATGAAGATGAGTCCTCTAAAGCCATTTGAGAACGTGTTGCATACAACGTTTTTTTGTATTAGCTCTCCAAACATTATAATATGAAGTTTCAATTACCATTAACGCGGCATTATAACGGGTGTTCATAAACAGTCGTCATCCCAGTAGGTTTTGACTTCAGAAACGTATGTCTATTAAAATTGAGAAAAAAAGCGCTATGACAGTACTCAGTGACGTTTCATTGTGTTGCACGAATTAATCAAAGACATAACATTTTGTTTTTCAAAGCAACTGGGATGACGACTGTTTATGAACACCCGTTATTAGGAGGCCGCGCGAAAATGTATTTTTCGCTCCCCAAACTGGTTACTTTGGAAACTGTCTAGGATCCTCAAAATGGCCATTTAGAGGCCTTGTACTTAAAGTCGTCATGGAAACTAATGTTTGAGTCCGCTAAAATGTTGCCATGACGACTTTAAGTACAAGGCCTCTAAATGGCCATTTTGAGGATCCTAGACAGTTTCCAAAGTAACCAGTTTGGGGAGCGAATACAAAAAAGTATTCTTTTCTATACATAAATTTTATTTATACGTTTGCTGTAAAATAATTAGAGAAAAAATATAAACATGTTACAGATTTACCCTTGAAATCTGTATTTCAATTCTACATCCGGTACGTATTTGCATGTAGCAAGCACACTAGGTAAATAACAAGAGATCAATAAAAAAACCAATTAGAGCAGGCTGTGATACGTGTTATACGTATGGCAGTACTGAAGTGTATTGTCAGTCTATGTCAAATTCGGGATTTGTAGGTTAAGTTTTACATCAGTCTGTGTCAAACAACAAATAAAACCTAACCTACTAATCTCGAATTTGACATAGACTGACAATACACTTCAGTATTGCCAAACGTATAACACATATCACAGCCTGCCCTAATTGGTTCTTAGTTCTTTTATTGATCTGTTTGTATTATACAGTGAGAGTTGTTTCAAATTGAACATACGGAAAAACACTAACAACTGGGTTGTTAAGTGACAATAGTGGTTATATATGTTATATAATTATTCTTCTTGCAGTGTGTGTTGGTTTAATATGTTGTATTTGAGAAATACTGGACTATCAACTGAAACGTGCTGTCGTATTGTCATGGCATATGACAATTCACTATTGTCAACTAAAAAATTCTCAAATAACACCAAACCGAAAATTTCATTTTATACTAGGTGACCCGGCAAACGTTGTTTTGGATTATGGCATGATGGGGAAAACCCTTTAAACCATTAAGCACAGAATCATAAAAGTATGACTGCAAATAGAAAGTCGTACAGTATATAGAAAAACACACTTTTCGATATTTTACAATTTTCCGGCTTTCCCTTTGGATTTCTCCGAATTTTCTTTTTTGCTAAACCACCTCGGGAGTAAGGCGAACAAAACTAAAAAAAATCATCCAAATCGGTCAAGTCGTTCTCGAGTTTTTGCGTTACTAACACACGGCGATTGATTTTTATATAATATATATAGATAACCTTAACTGAAGTTTAATTTAATACTGAAATTACTAGAAATATTATTAGTTCAGTCGGTAGGTACGAAATACTCAACAGTCTTTTGCCGTGAATGATCTTTTGTGGTTTGTTAGGAGGGCCATCTGCAAGTGTAGTGGTGAGTTGTCGGAAGGTTATGCAAATAGCGTTCGCCACCGTCACCATCTTACAAAAAATGTTAAAACACTTTCTTATTCAAATATCTCGGCTCCTGTTGATGCTATAATAAAAATTAGTACAGCGTTTTAAGGTAACATTTCCTATAATTTATGTTCTATTACATTTTCCCGTGGAACTAATATTTAATATCTAATATCTTTCACAGCAAATTATTTTTCGTATTTTTCTTGAAATTGATAAAAAATTGTTTATTATTGAACTTCTGTATGCAATTTTTATTTTTGATTGATATTGTACATTGCAATGCACCGCAAAGGTCATCTTATTGACGCGTAGCTGCGGAATCCTTTTCCTCACCATCCCAGACGCGTTCTAGCCGCGTTTCTTTAACGTGTTTACCTTAAGAGGCCCAATCCACTATGTGTAGTCATTTCATTGCATTCATTCGTTGCTTAATTCATGATTTTGCCTTGAGTTTTCTTGTATGTTGTGGTTGGGTATCTTTATTTTCTTTGTTGTTGCACGTCTTAATTGAAACTGCTTCATTCTCAATAAGCTCATTGCTATATTCTATAAATGTTTCTTCTCTTTCTTCACTGTTTTCATTGTCAATATTGTCTTTATCACACATTTTTGAGAATTTTGAGAATCCTGTAGTTTTGACAGATAATCGAGAACGTGATAAATGCTTTGCGGCAACCACAAACTGTTCCGGAGTTTTCTTTAAATTTGCCTGCAATGAATTTCAGAAGTTCATCCAGTGCTGCTTTTTTTAAATTGTGGTACTCAGCCAACAGCCGTTAGGCCAATTATAGGCGTCGCTGTACATTTTATGGGGACTTCCAACCCCACTAAGGACTGTCATGATGTTATTATGACATCCGGGACCAACTATTTTCGTGGCAGCCGTACCATGACGCGCCGAGAGAAGCAGCCATGGAACTCCCATCCAAGTTCTGACCAGAAAGAGCGTTGCTTAACTCTGCTGATCGAACGTGGACGCTTGTTCAAGCTACACCACCCGGGACTGTTTCATGTAGTTTGGAATAAAACCTATCTTGTTTTACTTTTTTACTATTTTGTGACTACTACTTCAATTTTCTGCATCTGCTCAGTATATGCTTCCAGCTTTTTATCTAATTTCTCCACTAGTCTTTCTTATAGGTGGTCAGTGCTTATATTTCAATTATTGATTTGTTAACTTTTGCTGCTTTTTAAATATACAGTTGTGCAAGTCAAAAAGTTTTTAAGAGTTATTGAATGTAGTATTTAAACATGAGATTTGATAATTATCGTTATTATGAAACTAATACTAGAAGGAAAACTTTATAGAGATCAAGAAGTAAAAGAAAAAATAAACAGTAATGAAAAAGATGCGGAATGCGAAACCGATTTAGAAGACAACAATGAATTCGAAACTCAAGAATACTCTCAAGTAATAGACGGCCAAGGAATAGAAAAAACTATGGAATCTAAGAAAAGAGGAAGAAATAAACTAGGATCTGATGAAACAGAAGAAAGACAGAGAGATTTAAAGAAAGCACAAAACAAAACATTCATACCATCAACCTCTCAAACAAAATCGATAAGACCAAATACCATCCAGACGCTGTTAGCACCAATAATAAAACAACTGGAAATAAATAACAGTGGACGAAATAAGAATATAAACCAGAAATTATAGCAAAAACAAAAAACCGGGAAACCAATAAAGAGGACACTGGCAATGGACAAAGGCAAAGAATTGGTAAAGAAATAAGACAATGAGGAAGAAAAAATAAAACTTAGAATAGGAACATGGAACCTTAAGACACTTACATCTAAAATCTAAAAAATATAAAATACAAATACCAGTCTTCAGTGAAAACCGGAAAAAATGACAAGGAAGGAAACAAATGATGAGTGGATACACATTATATTACTCAGCAGTAAAACCAGATCAAAACATAATAAAGGAGTTGGAATAATAGTGACAATGGAATTAAAATTTATTATTACAAAATTTGTACCTTGTACCTCAAGAATAATGTGCCATTGCGGAAAAAATATTTCGCACGGTTTGTTTGCCTTGTGTAAGTATAGTTTTATCAAGTGAACTAAAGTCACTGAATTGTCAGTTGTACAACTGACATTCTGCCATCAAAACTTAAAATGCCGAATCACGTGCTAAGCGAGGCCGAAAAAGACTTTATTATCGCAAAACTAGAAGAGCGATGGTCACTGCAATGTGTGGCCGATGACGTTGGTTGCATTTCTTAACATAACCTGAAAAAGCTAGTGATGCGACAATAACCCCAAAATGTGAAAAATGACAAGTAGTCAGATAGTCAGATACACACTAAGCCACTGTGGATAAAACCAAGTAACTAGATTAAGTATCGTGCGAAATATTTTTTCCGCAATAGTACATACAGATCAAGATGGATCAAACTCTAACGATCATACAAATATATGCTTCAGTTGAAGGGACAAAAGGAGAAGAGATAGAAGCCTTCTATGAAGAACTCCAAGAAATAATAGATAAAATAAGGGAGTAAAACGAGAAAATAATTAGCATAGGAGACTGGAACTCAAGAATAGGCTTCAATGAAGATAATCAAAGGGAACTACAGATACTAGGAAAGTTCGGAGAAAACGGAAAATGATTACTACAGTTCTATATAGAAAATGAACTAATAATAGGAAATGCATTTTTCGAACATCACGCGGAACAAAGATATACATTCATAGCACTAGGAAGAGAGGGCAAAAGTATAATAGACTACATAATATATACAGAAAATATTCCTAAACATAGAAGTAGAAGTTAAAGCAGAATTAACAACGGACCACAGACTGTTAATAGGAGAAATAATGAACACTGGCCCATACAAGAAGAAGGGGAGAAATACTGCAGAATTAAAATAGAAAAACTAAGAAACCAAGAATTACAAGAAAAATTAAGAAAAGAAATAAAACAGGACTTAGACATACAAAATAAAGATACTGAAATAAAACCCTAAACCAAAAATGAGATATCCTCAAAGATACTCTAATAAGAAAAACGATAAAAATGTGTGGCACAACTACTATAAATCAAGATAGACAAAGAACACAATGGGGGAATACTAAAGTGAAGGAAAAAATTAATAAAAAGAAGAAAGCATGGAGGAAATATATTAAATCCAAAAATCAAGAAGATCGCAATGAATATATCCAACAAAGAAATGGAGCCAAAAAAGAAGTAAGTGCAGCAAAAAATAAAAGCTGGAAAAATGTTGGCGAAGAGCTAGAAAACTTATATCTAAACCACAAAAGAAACAAGGAAATAAATGCAATCAAGGACAAAAAAGGAGACTTTCAGACATGGGGAGAATACTACACACACAAATTTGAAGACTACAAAGAAGAAGGGCAAGATTTACAAATAAATATGAAGGAACAGATTTAAACAAAATGAAGAGGAAATAAACTACGAGGAAGTCAAAAAAGCCATCACGAAAATAAAAACTGAGAAAGCAGGAGGCCCTGACCAAATTCTTCTGGAGATGATTAAACATGGAGGGAGAGGCAGTAGCTCAATGGTTACATGAAATATTCAAGATGGCATGGAGGCAAAATGAAATACCAGAAGACTGGAAAATGAACGACATACTACCCATACATAAAAAAGGGCAATGAATAACTGCGAGAACTACAGAGCAATCTGCCTGTCCTCAGTGGCTTTTAAAACCTACACAAAGATAATATAAGTCAAATTACAAATGGAAATACTAGATAAAATGGGAGATGAACAGGGAGCATTTTGGGAAGCGAAAAAAACTGCAGATCATGTCCATGTAATAAGGAAACTGATAGAAACAACAATGAGTATAGGAACAACAATCTACTTGCATTCATATACCTAAAGTCAGCATTTGACTCTATTAAAAGGAGATTTATCTGGGAAAGTCTTAGAAGAATAAGAGTATCAATAAAACTCATAAATATAATCAAAAGCATACATAACCAAACTTACGGAAGGATACAAATATTGAGTCAAAACTGCCCAAAATTTGAGATGAAAAAAAGGAATTAAGCAAGGTGACTCACTTAGCTCCTGATTATTTAATAATCTGTATAGACCAGATACTGAAAAATACCAAAGATAAAACAACACAAACACTAATAGGATACTACAACATGAGAACTGTCTGGATAGAATCCTTTCTATACGCTGACGACATTATCCTAATGGTAGACAATGAAGTGAAGCTACAGAAAAATCTCGACATATGGACAAATGAAATAGATCAAATGGAAATGGAAATAAACACAGACAAAACCAAAATGATGTTGGCGAATGGAAACAAAAATCCAACCAAAAATATACGAATAACAAGCAGAGGAAAACCAATACAAGAAACAGAAATAATGGATTATCTTGGAACAACTATAACAAAGGATGGAAAAACGGATATAGATATAGCAACAAAATTTAAAAAGCAAACCAAATATACTGTTTAATAAATCATACAATATTAAGGAAAAAAGAAATATCTAAGGAAAATAAAACTAAAATATATAACACACTTATACCATCAACGTTAACATATAATATGGAAGTTATACCAATAATGCCAACACAAGAAAGGAAAATTAGAGTAATATAAATGAAATTCCTTAGAAGAATAATGGGAGTGACTAAATTAGACAAGATTTGAAACGACAACATATACCAATTCTTAAACCAAGAAAAAAATCTGGATAAATTAAAGAAAAAACAAATGAATTGGTATGGACACGTTAAGAGAATAAATACAGAAAGAAGAACAAAGCAGATGATAGTAGCAAAAAGTACTAAGAGAAAGAAAATAGGACGACCAAAAAACACCTGAGAAAACAGGATTGAGGAATTGATAAAAGATACAGGTTTAGGGTAAATATGGGAACCGATAAAGAAGAGAAGATGAAATAATCAAATTACACTGCGTGATCTTATACTTCTACATAACGTTTGTTAATAATATTATTTGTTTCTCACTTGTAAAGCTCAATTTATCAAGTCACTGTATTCACCTTGAAAATGTTTCTTAACTGGCTAGCCAGTAATAGTATATTACAGCCCGAGATGGGAAGTGTTTCATTAATGTCGAGAGATTAGTTATCTGATTGAGACGCGAAGCGTCGAAATCAGCTATTACATCGAGACTAAGGAAACTTCCTGTCGAGGTTTGTATACTATTTTATTCGCAACCACTTTATTCTAAACAATAATTGGAAAAATTATTATATTATGATACGACAGGTTGTGACGCGCATGAATGGATCAACGAGATTCCCAGTTATCCTACCTACTCAGCGGTCGGGAAGTAGCGGGCTGAAATGTACGACTTCCCCCACTCAAGTGAGGTCAGGAATGTTAACATTACATTAATGGTTGCGAATAAAAAATTTACTGGCTAGCCAGTTATATTTTACAAGCGTGCTCATAGATAAATGATAGCGTGCAAAGCCAGAGTTGTCTTCCTTAGTATGTGTCATATTGATTAATTTAGTTGCTTGTCAGTTTGACATTTTGAATAAATTGTAAATTTCTAGTTATTTACAAGTGAGAAACAAATAAAATATTCAACAAAACACACCAGGTAATCATTTTTACTGGCTCAAGGATATGACAGGCTCGCCTAACGGCTCGCCAGTCATCCCAATCCTATCGCCAGTAAAAACTGTTTTACCTGGCTTGTAATGTTAAATACTATAGATTACACAACCACAATTAGGTGTTTTAATTATGAAATCTATTTTGTAACAGTACGGAACTATTATTTTGTTTTGTTACAACCTTTATACCATGTTATTTTTGGTAATTTATTCAAATTATTTACCGACTTCCTATTAAATAACGAAATTTGTATATCTCCTGTGTACACTGTTTGACAATTGAACTATTCTAATAAGTATCTTTTTGCAAGTGCTAAGTGGCATTTGGGAACTGACGGTTGCTATTTGACCTTGGAGTTGAGCAGTAAGATTTGGTTGAGCAATTCAGATACTTGGCAGTGCTACTACAAATGAATACAAAAATAATAAGTGTTGCTTAAAAACAGTACAGATTATTGCTTTGTGTTTTACATTGTGTGAACATTGGACCCTGATCAAATAAATACCCTGTGAGCTAGGTGTATATTCCAATTCTAACTTCCTTGTTTACTAAATGTGCTATTCAGTAAGCACCGTTGCATTTGACACAATAATTTGCAAGCTAGTATAACTAGTATAACATCATTTCATTTCCATTCATATTAGAGCTATAATATTGATGTTATTTAGATAAAGAAAGTAAATTATGTAACATTTTTGGGTAAATATATTTGATTAACCTTTTATTTTTTTTATATGTCAGAGTATCACCACTAATTCAATATTTATTTAAAATATAGACATCGCCAGAACACCAGCCCTCAATCGAAACTGTCATCGCCATCAACATACAAGTATCAGCCAAAGCCCGTTTTGCGTGCACACGCAAGTGGCATACCATTGCCTCGAACTGGCATACCAACTCGCAGTAGTGTAAGTTCCAGCTCACCAATTCGCATTGCAGACAACCGTGTGCAAGCAGGAATGCATGCCGATTCTGTTCACAACTACTGCACTGAAGATACTCCAGCTATGTTAAGTCATGCTGGTTCCAATTCTGATTTAAGTTTGTTAACCACTGCTGATGTGAGCTTAAAGAAAGAAGAGAAGAGTTACCTTTCTGATGATAGTAGCAATCTCTCTGGAGATAATGAAAATATTTTAGCCGAATGTATTCAGTCAGCAATGCCTAAGGCCAGGAGGTCTAATAAGGCAGTTCTACATCATGCAAGACCTGTATCTAGTTTACCTGTTAGAAATATTCAAACAAGTACTCCCATTAAGCCATTCTCAAGGATAGATCAAAACTGTTCAAGGGTTGATGATTCAAGGCGAACAGTTGGCCAAGCTCTACCCTTGTACATGCCTGCCAAAGATGAAGTGGAAAGTTATGCTGTTGAAAACAGCCCTTGCCATTTCTCCCTACGTTCTAGTCTCAGCGATCTCACTGTGGATGGGAGTTCGGCTGGTGGTTTAAGGCAAGTAGAGCAAGCAACTCCCACAGAATGCAATTTTACATATTGAATTGTAGGTCTGGCAACAATTCCTGTGTGCCACAATCAACCCCTCAAGGAGTTCATGATGTAAAAGATGAAAGCAACATTGCTGGACCTAGTTCATTGCAGTCAGGTTGGTAGAATTTTATAGTATTTTATGCATTTTTGTTAATTCGTACAGTAAACATTTGGGGGTGTGTGCGAGTGGAGTTTTATTATCTCTAAGGGTCTTATAAAAATAAATGTAAATTATAGTACAGTGAGAGAAGAATAATTATTCAATTACTTATGCACTAATAACTATTACACACAAGCAACTTGGGAGTTATTTTAATAGTTATTTTGAAAAAAAATAGTACACAGTGCGTCCACGATAAGGAGGGCCAGTATGGGGAAGAGATATAAATTTGGTTAAATAGGAAAAAAGTTGCGTAATTAAAGTACTAACAAAATGCCGCCTAGAAATCCTTGGTAGGATTTTTTTGTTTTTGAGTTCTCCTATTGGATTTTCAATTTTTGTTTTCTGACGTTAATATTAAAGTTAGCGAAACTGACAAAACTTTTTATAGCAACTTTTAATGGACTTGAAGATTGCGTCATAGAGCATTTCATATGTTGTTTTAGCTTTTATAATTTAAAGAAAAAAGTAATGAACCATACTGGATGTTTTTTATTTCTAATTTTAGTTATTGTTTATAAGTAAGAAAAATAAGCAATACATTAATTACTTACTATTGAAAATAATTTGTATCCCAAAACCATATGTGATTATTAAGGATTAAAAACATCCAGTGTGGTCTTTACTTATTTCTTTAAATTACTGATGCTGAAACGACACGTGAAATGCTCTAGAACACAGGTCCGTATCCAAAAATTTCTTGATGATGGTCAAACACGACTCGAAATGTAATTAAACCATTGTTGAATTCACAACAAAAAGGTCTTCTAAAATTACTTTTTAGGTTTAAGTTTTTTAATAGTCTGTTTAATGTCAAATTGTATAATCAATAGTAATATAACAAGGGCGAGACATATTTACCAATAATTTTGCACATGCCAAGATTATTACACAAAACCCTTTGCAAATTATGATTTAAAATTGATCTAATAACGCCACACCACTCAAATTGCTTGTTTCTTGCATTTCTATTTCTAGTTATCACATCATCTACGGGGCCGTTAATCATCCTTAGGGCGCTTATCGCTTGATAAGCATCCCTAGGGTGCTTATCATTATTCCTTCAAGGTAACGCACTTGAGGGATATTTGTCAAAATTATAAGGATTTATCACTGGCCGCCGTGAATTCGGGAAGATAAGTTCTTAAATAAATTAATAATTTTTACCGAAGCGAGAAACCGTTTTTCTGACAAATTAATTTGACGCATCATTACAATAATATGTTGGTGGCAGTGTAAGTCTTACGTCAAATTCGAGGTTATCAGGTTAGGTTTTGCATCAGTTTTGACTTAGACTGATGCAAAACCTAATCTGCTAACCTCAAATTTGACTTAGATTTACAGTGCCACCAACTTGTCATAGGATACTATAGTCAAATTTATACCCATTCGGAGTCACGTGATAATCTAGTAATTTTACGTATGTCGATTCTTAAAAATGCAATTTTAGGGAAATAAATGACATTCCGTTTTGTAGGTTATCCTGACATATGCCAATTTCTAAAACAAGGTTGCTAAGGGTTTATTCTCTTATATGAAATCAAACTGAATTTACAGGTTAAAGAAAACATAACATGTCATAAAATGTAAATATAATAAAGATATGTCAGCTGCTACATTAAAAACCTGCTGCGTATAGCAAATTTTAAGTCAATTTTTGTGCATGCATATTCTGTTATAGAACATTGCCATTTGAAGCCTATTTCCTTGCACAATCTATTTAGGGAAGAAACTGAATGTGAAAAATCTCCTCCAGATTCTTCAACTAAGCATTTTTTATGGTTACAAATTCTTTAGCTACATACATTTTATATATAGTGTCTTGACTGCTTCGTCTACTTCCGTTTTTGCATTCTTCACTTTCTGGCTCATATTTTCGGTAAATTGGTCTCCGAGATATTTAACGCAAGAGAAGCACGGCGAACAGCGTTGGAGGGTGAAACTGTTGATTTACTATTATTAATATTGTACTCTTCATAAAAAAAAACGCATAATATTCAAATTAATTGTTGTAACTGCTCGTTATACCGCATATCCGATGGTTTCTTTTAATTTCCAGTTTTCGGCTCAACAATTTTAGGTTTTATTACCCTTATCTCAATAACTTACACGAAAAATATAATCTGACAGATTAGAAACGTCAAATTTTTAAAATTAATTTTATGAATCGACATGCCTTTTTTTCAAATTTCTTCCATTTCATCTATTTTACTAAAGATGAACAGAGACAGACAAAAGTCACGTGACTCCGAATGGGTATAATTTTGACTATACTGCATTTTAAATAGGTAGTTTCCATAGTCATTGAAAATCACCCTAGGGTCGTTTTCACTTCAAGTGTGATCTGATTTGTCAAACTCACTCACGTGATTAAAAATAATCAAATTGGATTGGTCTGTAATATATGTAAGAACTTATCAGGTAATCAGTTCGGCAGTGGTCGAATTTCAAAAAATGCATGGGTCTCATTGGACAATATCAGTCATGTGACAGTTGTGTGTAATAATCACCTTAATGTCTAACAAATCACGACTGTTAATGATATCATCACATTAAACAGTATTTGCTGCGGGTAATTTGTTATAGACAGACTGAAAGTAACTAGCAAAATTATCAGCAATTTTATTTTTTTCTATTTCTTGGATATTCTTTTTCGTTGCAACATATGTATTATTTGATTGTTGGTTTCTTATGTATGTCCAGAACTGATTAGGATTATGAGTTGAAGATTCTTCAATATTATTAATATATTCATTGTGTGCATCCCTTATTAGTCCTTTTAATTTGCTAATTTCTAATGAGTATTGATTGTAGTGCTCAACAGAACAATTTTTAACACTGTTTAACTTATTTTTTCCTTCATAGAGTTTTTGATTTCACGCTGTGAACCAGACAGGAAAATTAGGTGTCTTTTTTATTACTTTCGGTACTGCTGTATCCATAATGGAATAATAGTATATTATTATACAGAGCGAGTGTTAAAGAGTGAGGAAAGAGCGGGAAATTTTGAATTTAATCCTTGTAATTTTTTTCTTTTATGTTTCTCGCAGGTGTATCACCTCAACTTTCTGTTTACATGTCATTGGTGGCACTGTAAGTCTATGTCAAATTCTAGGTTAGCAGGTTATATTTTGTGTCAGTTTTGACACAAACTGACGCAAAACATAACCTGATAACTTCGAATTTGACATAGACTTACATTGGGCACGTTCAGCCGAAGCAGTGCTGTCTCAGCGGTCGCATTTTGCTGAGTTGCAGCAGCTGCGAACGGCTGAACGACCTTGGCTAGCGAGCGCTATGTTTACAAACACAAACGTCAGTTATGTTGTGATTGCGTAGTGACGTATTTTTGCCAGAGGGCTGCAAAATTTCCATTTAAATGTGGAAGAAAATAATGAGAATGAGGATGGGCCTCATGAAGAATTTTGAGTTTGAGCATTTAACTCTTGACAAAATTAGACTGAATTTGTTTAATTACTACTTTTGTATCACATTTCAGTGGCTATTTGTTTCAATAATTTCAAGGAACTACTGATTTTGAGAAAATGGTCATTTTAATTTGGTCCCGAGTGGTGTAGCTTGAACAAGCGTCCACGTTCGATCAGCAGAGTTAAGCAACGCTGTCTCAGGTCAGAACTTGGATGGGAGTTCCACGACTGCATCTCTCGGCGCCTCGTGGTACGGCTATCACGGAAAAAAGTTGGTCCCGGCGGTCATACAACATCATTGACAGTCGTTAGTGGGGTTGGAAGTCCTCATAACTGCACAGCGACGCCTATAATTGGCCTAACGGCTGTTGGCTGAGTGCGAATTAAATAAATTAAATAAATAAAATAAATAAACATCAAACTGCAGCAGGGTCGTTTCAGAATCCATGCTTTTAAAAAATTCGCGTCTTTCTAGGTTATAATTAGAAGTAAACCCAAACACCGTCATCTGCTAAGTGGTCAAGCGGAAATGAAGCGGAAATGGAGCGAAATAAATTCGCTCCCAAAAATGGCGACTGCTGCCGAAGCGAAACCGAAGAGCTGTCGGTCAGTGAAGCGTTCAACGCAATTGCTACCTCAGCGGTATGCCGGCTGAACGCACCCATTGCCATCAATGACATGTAAACAGAAAGTTGGGGTGCACCTGCGAGAAACATAAAAGCAAAAAATTACAAGGATTTCATTCAAAATTTCCCGCTCTTTCTTCACCCTTTAACACTCTCTCTGTACTAGTTTAATAAGAGGACTTATTGTGACACGAGTGCTGCAACATCTCTTATTAAATGAGTATAATATCACAGACTAAACACTTAACAGACTCTGAAGTAACACTCGTGGCGGCGCCTTTGATAGTCAAGTAGCCGATTTCAGCTATGGCGGCCATATTCAAAGAGAGTAGATAAGAATAATATCTTGGTGGCACTGTAAAGTCTATGTCAAATTCGATGTTAGCAGGTTAGGTTTTGGATCAGTCTGTGTCAAAACTGACGGAAAACCTAACCTGATAACCTCAAATATTATGTAGACTTACAGTGCCACCAACATACTATTCTTCATCTATTCTCTTTCAATATGGCCGCCATAGATAAAATCGGCTACCCGACGCTGCCGCAAGTGTCGCTTCTGAGTCCATTAGGTCTTTATTCTGTGATAATATACTATTTTATCTACTTTGCATTAAAATAATCAAAAACTTAATTTTGACATTTCATAAATATGACAATCTGTCTGCTGTGTGACACAAGGTAACGAAAATAGCAATGCAAAAACTGTTACAATGGATTCCATTGTAGCAATGTTTTCGGTGTTATAATAACCATGTTGTGACTTCAAATTAGATAAAATGTATACTTATACTATTATCAATTTTTAAAAATTTATTTGCAAAACATTTTTTTATTATAATTGTATCTTACGGAACTTCCATTTCACCAATTCAAAATAACTGCAAATTTTGGAACGAAAAGGTTAAAAAGTGAAAAAAATATATTTTACTATTATTGCCAGTGGTTAGCATTGGACTGCGGTGCGGAAGTCTGGAGTTCAAATCCCAGAATTGATGCCTGGCAGGCGGCCTACCCAATTGCTTTAAATAATTGGGGACCTGCTTTCGAAAGAACAAGGGGTAATAATGCGGTTGTCTAATGCATGATGCTCACTACATCACCACGTGTCATGAATTTGACACGCGACAGCCGGGTATGAGAGCGAGGATACTGAAGCTCTGACCTTACGCCTTGCAGGTCAAGCTCCTTTATGGGGTGTTAGTGCCTCACCATTATTATTATTTTACTATTATTTAAATATTTATAATTTGGTTAGAGATGGCGATATTGGTAAATAAATAGGTAAATTACGAGGAGGCAGAGTATTAATAGCTTTTAACCAATCATTTAAAATTTTGAAAATTGTTAAATAAAATGAAATTTATCTTTGTACATTTTTTTTTAAATTAGCTGTCAGTGTCAAAACTTTATGAAAAACCAGACTGTGTTACCCTAAATTCTGTACTTACCGACCAATGTATAACAGTTTCCCCCATGTCAAAATTGAGGTTTGTCAACTTTCACCTCTTTGCAATACGGAATCAGGGCCATTTTTTCACGCTCTGTGAGGGGCTGCCCACTACCTTTTTTTTGCGAAGGCATCTTTTCAAATTCTGTGCATTAATTTTTTGACACAAACGCAATGACAGTGCTGATGACCTTGAACGGCTCGATGCTGCCACCCTACATTGTGAAATGCACTATTTGCTACTTTCAATTCCTCATACCAACTTGACAACACTTTGACAGCTGATTTAAAAAAAGAATAGACTATATATACAACCTAGTTCAAAGCCTGATGTGTACAAAGATAATATGAACGAAATCACAAGTAATTTGTTGATAACTGCAATTAATTTAGGTCCTATATGGCAAATTAAATTAAATAATTCCAACATGAGCACATTTAATGCTACAGGACATTTATAGATGAGTTAAATTCACATTAATTCGAGTTATGTAATGACATTAAAAATTGTAATCATAAAACTTTGAATCAAGTAACGTGTGTTCAAAAAAAAACTTTATTGAGAGGGCGTTGAACTAGATTTTGTCTTAGGACGGCATGTTGGCGATTATTACATTGCTCTACCCAGAATTCAGTGCGCTGAGTCACTTGAGTTGTCAGTTGTCAAAGCGAGGTTATGTGTTTATACACAAATGATTACATCGCTCTCCAGAATTCAATGTGCTCGGTCACTTGAATTGTCAGTTATCAAAGTGAGGTTGTGTGCATACGCAATCCATAATAGTATATTAAAACACGAGTTTTATAAAACTTGTATTTCGACACGAGTCCAGTTTGCAGCACGACTGCCGAAGGCAGGAGTGCTGTGAAGGACGAGTGCTCGGAAGTTTTATAAAACGAGTTTTTTATGTATTTTTTTCTAATTTGCAAGATAAATACCGTTTTACTACAAATAAAATCAGTTTTGGTAATTTAAGGAATTTTGTAACAGTTGGTAACAGTTTTATTGCAAAGCATACATTTAAAACAAAATTTTAAATTTGAATCAAGGAGACTCACCATAAATATAACTTTTCGCAAGCGTT
Organism: Agriotes lineatus; assembly: GCA_940337035.1. NCBI lineage: Eukaryota > Metazoa > Arthropoda > Insecta > Coleoptera > Elateridae > Agriotes > Agriotes lineatus. Next base: position 57,486 of record CALNHX010002830.1, read on the forward strand.
TGCACGTGAAATTGTAAAATTAGTGTGGATTAGTGTTTCACAATGCACTCCGCCAGAAATACGGCAAATTGCCGAAAATGCTACGGTTAATTTACTGTCATTAGTGTCTTTGGCTATAACCTTAAACTCACACTGACATTTCGTGCAATGTCACCAAACAAAAAAAAGTTGGTTTCGGGTTTGGTAATGGTTCATGACCGCACTCAAAATGGATGCGGTAACGGCTTTGTTAAGACAGCAAATTAGAAAATAGTACTTTATGTAACTAGTCCTCAAAGCAAGGCTTTAGGGGACGAGTCGTAATGTTTCCGGACGAGGCGGAGCGAAGCGCAGCCGAGTCCGTAATATGAAGATGAGTCACCTAAAGCCATTTGAGGACGTGTTGCATACAACGTTTTTTTGTATTAGCTCTCCAAACATTATAATATGAAGTTTCAATTACCATTAACGCGGCATTATATTAGGAGGCCGCGCGAAAATGTATTTTTCGCTCCCCAAACTGGTTACTTTGGAAACTGTCTAGGATCCTCAAAATGGCCATTTAGAGGCCTTGTACTTAAAGTCGTCATGGCAACTAATGTTTGAGTCCTCTAAAATGTTGCCATGACGACTTTAAGTACAAGGCCCCTAAATGGCCATTTTGAGGATCCTAGACAGTTTCCAAAGTAACCAGTTTGGGGAGCGAATACAAAAGAATAAGTTATGGCATGACTTTCAAAAATGACTGTTTGACACAAGGCCACTTGATAACGGTTTTATTTGAACGCATTCTATTGATATATAGGTATAAGAAACCATATGTTAAAGTAGCCAAATATGAATTCCTAATTGTATGGGAAGATTCACATCATTCAACTTTGTCAATTGATATCTTTTTTAAAACACATAAAGATACTAAAACTGTTGAGTACTATAATCTCAACCGTAGCAATTGCGAACTCTTCATTGACCTTTTTTGTACAGCAGACTGGGCATCCGTCTTGACCCAAAATGATATGAAATGGTATAAAGCGGAAAAATAGTATAAAACACTCGTTGCAGAAGGTCCTTCAAGCACTCATTTGTTCCTCAACTCGCCGCTATGCAGCCCATTTCGGAATTTCAAATTCGTGCTTGAATAGATGCCTTCTGCAACTTGTATTTTAATATACTATTTCATGATAATAATTGAAATTAGACTTCTTTTTCATTATGTATTAATTTGCTTTGTTTTTTGTGAGATTTATTTTTTGACGTATGTCAGTTGACAGTTCTACCAACATCAATACAGTAAATTTTACTAGTCTAATCTAGCACATCAACGACTTATTGTAACACTCTAATGATGTAATTTGGGTGCTAGAATGGAGTTATTTTAAACGCAAAATAGAAAAAATATATTATTTACTGTCACATCATAATGTCGCTCTTATAGTATATTAAGCCTCATTTACACAGTGCTTTAACTAAAGGTGTGTTTACACTTTATTAAACGTACTTAATATGATCTTAACTTTGTCTTATGCGTGAATCAAAATTTTAAGTTGCATTTTTGTATTTATTAGGTGCAGCACCTGAACAAAATCCGCCACTCTCCAGGCAAGCATCGCTGTCTTCTCTAAGTGCTGACTCTCTTGGTTCTTTGGAGCAAGAACAAGCCCTCTTGGAGCAGTGCATTTCTTCTGGCATGCCCAAAAGCAAGCACATTACTCCGAACAAGTCGCTTGACATAAACAGGTCTACCATTACCATCACAAAGCCCATTGGTGTGGCAACAAAGCAATTTAATGTCAGTAAAAGTCAGGCTGGGCAAGATAAGATCCGAAGCTACGAAGACAAACACAGAGCGTATGGAGAGAGAAACAGAGACTTTGCCGAAAATGTTATGGTTATGAATCAGGACAAAATGGCTAATTCAAAAAACGTAAATGTAACGTCTGCTGCCGGGAGCACGACAATCGAGAAAAGCGAAGTGCGTCCCACCATGCCAACTACGGTGGCAGGCGTCGAACTCATAGAAAAGCAAAAAGGAGGTCTGAATCCCAACCCCACGATGGTCGGGATGCGAGTAGATACATCACGGGACAGATGCTCGCCTACCGAAGAGAACTTATTGACAAAACTTACGAAGAATGGGTGTGATAAGTCGTTGGGAAAGATTTTGAATAGTAGTTACGAAGAAAATCTTTCGTGTAAGTACTAAATTTTGCATAGAGGATAGAGCGAGCGGGTTTTAACTTCAATTAGATAAATATGAAATTAAAGGAAAAACATATAAATACTTACTATTAGTAATGGAAATACTACGTTGTTAAATAAATATTGGTCATTGATAATAATTTGTGGCTTCAGAAGTCAGTTAAATATCACTGCATATTATGCAAGTGTCTAGAATTAATAAAATAAATCGTAATCGTTACTTTTAAATGGTCTTTTGTTTCTGATGTATTATTTTGTAATAAAATATTTTTTATACAGATGCAGAAAATTTAAGCCCAGAAAGATCATTCTCTAATTCTGATAACTGTGCCAATCTGAAGTCAAGTGGAAAGGGTTATGCATTTGATTTAGAGGCCGTTGATCTGGAAGCAACCACGAAGGCTGTTGACAATCGCATGTTGGATCCAGATGCTATGATAGAATCCCTGGATCGATTTACGGCTGAGTTGGTGTCACAAGCAGAAGCAGCACATTCAAACAAGGATGGAAAGAAGTTTACTACATCCATCACAGAAGGTGATACTTGGAATGATGATACTTCTCCAAATGATGTCACATTTCCTAGCATTTCTGGTAGTGCACCAAATGTTATTACTTTTAAAAGTGAAATGGAGGAATATTCCCACCAGCTTTTCAGTCAGGGTAAGTGCATTTGTATTTAATTAATTGGTAGTAGTTGAGTAGTTTACTAAAAATTTTAATTTTTTACTACTGGTAAATACTGAAAGCGTTTTGAGGAAGCATAATATTTAATCTAAAGTATGATCAAAAATTATTTTCATCTAGTATGGCTATGGAATAGTTCTTAAATTATGAATGCAACTACGTTTATACTTAAATTTCAAACTTGACATTTGCTTTTTAAGTGTGTTATAGTTGCATTCATAAATTAGAAAGTATTCCCTGGTACAATGGCTTAGTATGTACCTGACTACTTGTCATTTTTCACAGGTTTGGTGTGATTGTCGTATTACTAGCTTAGTTAGGTTACGTTGAGAATTTTCGCTTTTCCGCAACCAGCTTCATTGACCACACGTTGTAGTGACCATCCCTCTTTTAATTTTGTGATAGCAAAGCTTTTTTCGGCTTCGCTTAGAACATGACTCGGCATTTTAAATTTTGAAGACATAATGTCAATTGTACAACTGACAATTGAGTAGCTATAATCAACTTGATAAAACCATATATACACAAGGCAAACAAACCGTGCAAAATTTTTTGGCTGCAATAGTACACTCTTTGAATTGCAAATCAGTAGTAGCCCATATAGTCTAACCATCCAAATCTCGTTTTTTATTTTGAAGGTTATATGTAAAATTTGTTGATTTCTGTGCACTCTTTGTGTAAATGGTGTTTTCAGTACAACCTGCTTTGTTTATGAGTTATGACGTATTTATATTTACAGAATTTTGAGCACTGCGTAGGTCGCTGAGATATGGCACATAGTACCTTTGAATAGAGGTTTTATATTCAAAGCGTAGTATCGAGAGATAAAAAAAAGAAAAGTTCCTCAGCGGGCTGTGGAAATTCAACTTATGAATAGTGGCCGCGTTCAGACAACACAGCTGCTGTAAAACAGCAGTAATAAACTCTGACTACACTGAAAGTAAGCGGTTACCAATTTTCTGAACAAACCGCTGTGATGTATCATAAAACCACATGAAACTGAGTAAAATCTACTTTTGTGGAAGGTCCTGCTTAACCTCACTTTTAGATAGCACTACTGACACGAAAATCAAGAATTCCAAAAATATTGAACGTGATAGATTTTAGGTTATAAATATCCAAAATACGTTGCCACCACCACTACCGTCCGAACCGCTGGGCAAGTCAGCACAAATAATTTCCGCTGGAAATAATGAGCATTGCTGGAAGTCAGCGCATAAACAGCGGAACTGTTCAATAAACACTGCTAAGTCAGGAACTCAGCTGCTGCGGTCATCTGAACGCGCCCAATATGTTGGTGGCACTGTAAGTCTATGTCAAATTTGCAGTTAGCAGGTTAGGTTTTGCGTCATTCTGTGTCATAACTGTCGGAAAACCTAATTTGATAACCTCGAATTTGACATTGACGTACAGTGTCACCAACATATTATTCATACGTTGAATTTCCACAGCCCGCTGAGGAACAATTTTTTTTGGATCTCTCGATACGTATCAGCATGAGGTTATTTTTCATTCGAATAGTTGGAACGAAAACCGAGTTACATAGGTTATTTCAATAACCGGATAACCGGTTATTTTTCATTCGAATAAGCCCATCACTATTCTCTATCACCTCGGAAGATACTGAACCGATTAAATTGTATAACAGATTAAAATTTTGCTAATTTTTAGACTTAGATTGAAGATCGGTTTTTATTTAAAAAAAAAAGTACGAAAAAGTTTAAATTTAATTAAATCGTGTAAGTAGCTGAGCGAAGCGTCTGTGGCCGTGGGCTGCGGTGCGGCAGCTGTTAGCTCGGGTGATTCACTATGTTCATACATCATTATAGCAGCACCTTATTCAACGAAGCATAGTTGGTCCAGTGGTAAAATGCTCGCCTTCCACGTGGGCGGCCCTGGTTCGATTCCCAGCCGATTCATCCTTTTTTAATTTATATTAATGAATCTCTCTTAAATTAGCAAACCGAATCGTAGCTCTGGTGATTCACTAGTATATATAAAGCATCAAACAGCCCTACTTTAATTATCAGGTTCATTAGTAAAAAATGCGAAAGTTTAAATAAAATTTTTGCAATAAAAAAAATTAAAAATAAATAGAAAGTGGAAGTGACTGTAACTAATAATAAGACGCACAAGAGGCAGCTATTGTGGTATAATCAATGAATAGTAAGAAGAAAATTTAAGAATAAACAAGAATAAATTCAATTAGTATGGTCAGTATCGCCGGGTTCTATAGCTCAGTGGTCTGCCAAGGTGGTTACAGTTTGCAGGTTGCTGCTTGCCTGGGTCATCAGAATCACCTGCATGTTGTCTGAGAGTCGTCCAATCCATAGCGTACGGATAAAATCGTCTGGTAACTCGCCGCCTGCTAGATTCTTAAGATGACTTAAAAACTGGGATAGTGTGTGGTCGCCTATCTCTTCGTGCTTCAGGAGTTGCTTAAACTTCTGTTTACGGGACGTAGATAGGCGCTTAATTAGTGCCTGTTTGAGCGTTTCGTACGGTGGGTTCGTAAGCATGTCTTCGACTTCTTGTGCATATTTATTATCGAGATCGGCACTTACGTAATAATATTTGGTGGTATCTCGTGTCACGTTGTTGAGCGCGAACTGTTCTTCTAGTTGAACGAACCACAGCGCTGGTTTGGTTGGCCAAAATGGAGGTACTCTGATATTCGTCTGGTCAATTGAACTGGTTGTCGTTTCGTTGTTGGTGTTGTTGGTAGTGACAGATATGTTGCCTTCTGGAGTTTCCATCGTGAAGTATCGGTTTATTTAATTTTAGTTCACTTTGAATTACTTGAATTAGCGCGCACGCGAGTTTTTAATTCCGTAATTTATGCTGTTGCTTGTTTGGAATCACCAATTTAGTTGGTGAATCCGAGGTAAATAACACTGAGGGCCGATTTGTTTACTTAATGTTCTGTTTCTTGTCTGGGGTTGCCAATTTGGTTACCATTTGCCAATTTTGTTGGTGCGTAGTAATTTTTTACTGTAGAATTTAGTTCAGTAAAATACACACGTTTGTGGAAAACAAGAACCTTTCTTTATTTTAATTTAAACACATAAACAAATGCACACATGTACACATCCGTTAATATTACAAAAAATTTAAATGCGTCCAAGTTGTACAAGCGCAAGTGATGTGATCAAAAGTGATCTGGTACAAAACTGATCTGGAAAACTAGGCTACTCGAGTTTATATAACAAGTGTTTGAATGGAAGGAACGCCGACTATTCTTTCGGATACAATAGTATTGTCTGGCTGATCCTTCGCTCTATTGTCACACGAAAAGTTGGATGACTTCCGCTAATAAAAAGAGCCTGCCTCATTGCGTTTACTTCTTTCATATTCAATAATTTATGACTATTGTGACTGGGGTCCACTTTTGCTGTCTGCTTGGTCATTGTTAGTTTTTGGGTCACAGGGATATTTACGCAACCCTTCTCTTTTGTATTCCGGTGTCCCTACGTTTGTGACATCCATCCTGCTGTTTTTGAAACTGCACTTTGACGTTTTAGACAAGTTAGTCTGCATTGTTTACATGACGACACAAATCACACTTGGATCTCAGATGACTCTAGCTGCACGTAGAGTACCTACTTATTATATAGGTATTCTAGCTGTATGCGCATAATAGATACTTTCTAAGCTGCACCTCGCGAATAATTTTTGTTCGCATATGTAGCACTGACGTTTACAGGCCATTCATCACTCACGTTTTACGTAGCACTTACGTTTACAGATTAAGAGGTGCACTTAGTGTCAAGTTTCAGTTTATGACCATCCCTTGCACGACATGCGTTTTTAGGCCAACTATCTTGGTACGCTACAGTCAGTATCGCCGGGTTCTATAGCTCAGTGGTTAAGCATTCTGGCTACTGATGTAAGGGTCAAGAGTTCGATTCCCGATCCCGCTGAGGTTTGAAATTTTTTTTAAATGCAAATGAAAGCCTCTACAGGATGCCATCATGTGGAAGTGATGTAAAACCATGGGTCCCATGCTACTACGATGTATAGCATGTAAAAGATCTCTTGCTAGGATTGGAACTCCTTAGTCTCGGCAAAATTCTATGTAGGACTTTGACCATATGACCAAAGCAGTCGGTGTCTAAGGTACCTGGTACTCTGCATGCCTAGACCTTGTCTACGGTGTTGGCAAAAAGGGCCTATGAAGGCCTACTTGCTTGATATCAGTCTTCCCACAACACATACTAACTACAAACTAACATGGTCAGTATCATAGAAACTGACACTGTCATCACTGCTATCTCCTAAGGATATTATTATTTTCGTAGGGTGTTTAATTGAGCAACTATTGTTTTCTTCATCGATCAGTTGTCATAAATCTTTCCCTATGGAAGTAACTTCTTGCCTGAGCTCAATAACTTTAGCACTAAGAAAAGGAGTCGAGTTTTTTTCGTATGTTTTGCTTTAATTGGCTCCAAATTGGGTTCTATATACAAAAACAGAGTGCCAACTGTAGAACTGTATGTCTGTTTTGCAGCTATATCTTAAACTGCATATTTTTTGAAGTGTTTTTGTTTTTAGTATATCTAGGGCTTTCTATGTATTTTTTTCGGGGATAGCATTTTAAAAAAAAATATATCTTCCTTTTTCATGCAACTCATTGATATTTTGGTTAGCTGGTGTGACTGGTAACTAGCGTTATTCTAACAACGGAGTTCTTTTCTAAATTAGGAATTAGTTGATCAGAAAACCATTTTTCGAATAATTCTGAGTTCATGTGTTGGTGATAATCTGCTGAAGATATTTGAATTTGTTGGGTAGATAAAAGAAGGGCATTATTAACCCACCCATTATCACCACCTCTTGCCTCTGGCAACAGGAACATTCAAAAATCATTTTTTTAAATTATCTGTTATCTGTTAATGGGGTGTCGTGAGTGTCATACCAGGTTTTGTCCAAATATTTCTCTTTTCAGTTTTAAATGCTCTAATTTTTTTGAGATATTGTTTTTTCAGTATTTGAATGCATTCACTTTCTAATATCGCTTCTCTCCTGTCTAACTTTTTATACGTAGAACCATTACTAATTAAAAGATTTCTTAATGTTTCTTTTAAAAAATGCAAATGTTCACTTACACACACACACACTAGCTCACTCATTGATTAACTTGTTACTACTTCATTTTTACTGTACATTTCGTATATGATTCTTTTAATTACTTCCGTATCATAATCTCCAAATTTGGGCAATATCTTCTTTTCAGTTATTATCAGACACATTAGTGCTTTGAGCCATTATTATTATTTCTTGGACTGTGGAATATGGCTTTCTTTGTAAAATGTGCTGTTTCCTTTAAAACAAATTGAACACCATCGTCTATTCATGTATTGTAAGCGTTCTCGCACAACGGGTCTTGTTCCGCATTTTCAAAAACTTCTATATGAAAGTTATTTTCAAATTAAGCATCAATTCTCAATAAAATTGAGAACGGAAAACACAAAAAACAGAAACGGATTAATTACAAAAAGGCGTTAGCGGTAGGGTATTGCAATGGTTAATTTTGATGTTGTTTCAATGTCACTTTTTGCATTTTTTAACCAATATGTATCTGATAGTTAATATATGATAGGCAAATACAGGAAAATCAGTCTTGTAAATATACATGCACCCACCGAAGACTCAGAAGAAGTGACAAAAAATGAATTTTATGAGAAACTGGAAAGTGTAATAGATAGTATTCCAAACTTTGATCTTAAAATAATAATAGGTGACCAAAATGCGAAAATTGGGAAAGAAGAAAGAAATAGCGCAATTGCAGGAAAGGAAAGTCTACATGACAAAACGAATAAGAACGGGCAAAAACTTGTAAATTTTGCAGCATTAAAACAGATGATAATAAAAAGCACCTTTCTAAACCGGAAAAATATTCATAAAGCTACCTGGAAAAGCCCTGATAAAAAAACATTCAATCAGATTGATCATCTACTAATAGAACAAAAACATACACAAAGGGTGGACTATGTAAGGACATGCAGAGGAGCAGACATAAGCTCAGACCACTTTCTGGTAAAAGCAAGGATTGGACAACAAATACCCAGGCTCATAAGAAGGAAAAAAAATGCAAACAAGGGCTGGAATATAGAAATGTTAAAAGATGATGAAAGGAAAAAGAAATATACTGAAACCATAGAAGAAAAAGTGAAAAGGACTAATAGGAAAAAAGATATTCAGCCGGAATGGGACTCCTTAAAAGAAATTATTATAATGGGTGCAAAAGGATTAGGAATGGCAAAGCAGAAATATAAAAACGAGTGGTTTGACGATGAATGTAAAGAAGCAATAGAAGTAAGAGGACAAGAAAGACTCAGACTACTAGAGTGCTATTCGAAAGAAAGAGAAGAACAGTACAAGAAAGCAAGAAACTTTGCACATGATATATGCAGAAAGAAGAAACGCGAAAATCAAAGAAAAAAGATAGAGGAAATTGAAATTGCACACAACAAAAAAAATTTTAAGAAATTTTATAAGGATTTAAGACAACAAAAACAAGGCTACAGGTTACAATCGGTAGCAATAAGAAATAAGAGAGGAGAATTATGTATAGATAAAAAAGAAAGACTAGAATCGTGGGTGCAGCACTTTGAAGGAATACTAACAGCAGAACAGACACCAAATCTAGCCCAGCCTATACAAAAAACATATGAAGTCGAAAACACAACAGAAAGCCCAACAGAGGAAGAAATACAAGAGATCATAAATGAAATAAAAAATGGCAAGAGTCCTGGCTCAGATAACATCGAAGTAGAACTAATCAAAGAAGCTGGGAAAGGTTTTACAACTAGAGTTTATAATCTTATTACCGAAATTTGGAAAAAAAAGAAGATGCCAGACGAATGGTATGAAACCATCATTAGACCCATACAGAAAAAAGGAGATAGTCAGATGATGGGGAACTATAGACCTATCGCTCTTGCAAATGTAATGTATAAAGTCCTGTCTCATGCTATAAAAAGAAGGTTGCAGGAGGAAGCCGAAGGGAAGATAGGCCAATATCAAGCAGGCTTCAAGAAAGGCAAATCAACAGTAGATAATATTTTTATCATAAGACAAATACAAGAAAAATATAAAGCCAAAAATGTGACTCTATACTTGCTGCTAATCGATTTTAAGCAAGCGTATGATAAAATTAGAAGAGATAAAGCTCTGGAAGCGCTTAAAGAAATGAAGTTTAAAGAAGAAACCATAGATCTAGTAAAGATGACGATAGTCAATACAACCAGTCGTATTTGCGACAAAGGAGAGCTATCAAGGAGCTTCAACACAAATACAGGGTTGAAACAGGGCGACCCCATATCCCCTTTACTTTTTAACGTAGTCCTAGAAAATGTAATACGGAAAAGTAAGATAAATACTAACTACAGCATCCTAACACAGTCGTACCAATGTCTAGCTTATGCGGATGATGTAATACTGATATCACGAACGCAAGAAGAATTAAAAATGCTAATAAAGAACTTGGAAAATGAAGCAAAAAAAGTAGATCTAGAAATAAGCGAAACAAAATCAAACTACATGGTTTTCGGTAAAGGAACACGAGAAACAAAGCAAGACCTTAAAATAAGAAGTAGAGAGGGAAACAGTCAGTACAATTTCAAGTATACAGAAAGTGCGGTATATCTGGGGGTGGAGGTTAACGATACAGGGTCCATACTACCAGAAATTGAAAAACGTTTAGCAGCTGGATCAAGATGTGCGGGCTCCTTAAAACCAGTGATAAAGAGCAAAAATACGTCACGATCGCTTAAAATTAAAATATATAAAACGATAATAAGACCAGTGGTGCTATATGCCAGTGAAACGTGGGTGTTAACTAAAAATTTGTGTGAGAAAGTGGAAATTTGGGAAAGAAAAATTCTGCGATCAATTTACGGTGGAATACAAGAACAAGAAGGATGGAGGCAAAGGACAAACAAAGAACTAGAAGAGCTCTACAAAGAACCCAAAATAAGCACCATCATAAGACAAAACCGCCTTCGCTGGTTAGGACACATAACTAGGATGAAAGATACCCATTTGACAAAGAAAATATTCAATGCAATGGTAGGTGGAAGTAACAGAAGAGGTCGACCAAAGATAACATGGTGGGAAAATGTTAAAGAAGACTTACAACAAGCAGGAATAAAGAACTGGGAAGTATTAGCACAGGACAGAAAATTGTGGAAGAAACAAACTCAAGCCATGAGTCTACAGGCTTAAACGTGCTGTTCTATATATATCTGATAGTTAACGTACGGTTGCTTGACGTTTTATAAACATTTCCACAAAAGCTGCATTCGGTAAACACCTCTGACAGTTTTGCGATTATTAGCATCTCACTTCCACCCGCGCCGATGGTTATTATCGATCTCTTTCTGCTAGAAAAGGAGTTGGTAGAGGTACATTACCGAACGCAGCCAAAGAGTGCATAGAAATAAACAAATTTGACGTATAATCTTAAAAATAAAAAACTGGATTTGGATCGAAAGACTATAATACATACATAATCGTTCCTCTTCTACCTTATGGTGTCAAGGCAAGGTCTTCTTCGAAAAGGAGAATCGTCAGATTGGCATAGGTCAGGACTGTCTTGGTTTGAATAATGTGTTATTTAGGGCATCTCTTACATTAAGGGCCGGTTGCAGAAAGCAACGTTAAGGGCCGGTTGCAGAAAGCAATGTTAAGTCTGGTGTTAGCTAACGTCGCGTCAAAGTGAACAAAATCGCATCAAATTTTGTTTACTAATGTATTAGTTACCATAAGCATTTGAGATTTGATTCGTTTTTGTTCACTTTGACGTCGCGTTAGCTAACACCAGACTTAACATTGCTTTCTGCAACCGGCCCTAAGTCTGGTGTTAGCTAACGCGACGTCAAAGTGAACAAAAACGAATCAAATCTCAAATGTTTATGGCAACTAATACATTAGTAAACAAAATTTGATGCGATTTTGTTCACTTTGACGCGACGTTAGCTAACACCAGACTTAACATTGCTTTCTGCAACCGGCCCTAAAGGTTACGTATATGTCAAATTATATCCGATGTCTACTACCTGTGATCTAAATGAATTTCATTTTGTTTGTTTGGTAATGGACAAGGTCTAGGCAGCGTACATAAATCAAACAAGTAGAGACACTCACTGTCAGTTCCTTTGATGTCAAAAAACCGATTTGGATGACCTTGAACGGCTCCTGGGGGGTACTTTCCGATAGTACTAACAGATGGCGACATACTTTATCACATATACAGTGACTTTATATGACACAGTGGAGACAATAGAGTGTGACTTTTTTATTGGTCGCTCGAATCGACCGATATTAAGAGGCAAAATTTGTTTATGCTTTTGTTTGTTTATACCAAATTCGAGGTTAGTAGGTTAGATTTTGCGTTAGTTTGTGTCAAAACTGATGCAAAACCTAACCTGATAACCGCGAACTTGACATAGACTTACAGTGCCACCAACATATTATTTATACTTTGTGTAACCATGACCATTCAAAAACGTTCAATTTATTAAAGTTAGTAGGCCATTGGCCGCCATTTTGTGGCAAATTGTGCCTATTGTTGCTACTGTCTCTATCAAGGCACTGTAATCACATGATTGGTAGCAGAGCCAGTAACTGGCTCTGATTGGTAGAATTTTGTGCTGCCATCTGATAGTCAAGCTTAGAAATGCCCCCCAAGTCACTGTCCCAGGCACTCTAGACAGGTTTCAACATTTGGCATGAGTGTCTCTACTTGTTTGATTTATGTATGCTGGTCTAGGCATGCAGAGTACCAGGTACCTTAGACACCGACTGCTTTGGTCATATGGTCAAAGTCCTACTTTAATATAGGATATATATGTTTTGTTTTTTATAACGTCACAGAAAAAGTGTAATATGTAGACTTTACCTACAGTGTGTTTCACTGCCCACCTTCACACTTCTATGTCTTTCTTATTTATCTTCTGATCGATTTTAAATTTTGAACAGTTACCTATTAGCTCAGGAAATAAAGGGATGATGTCGAGAATAATTAGGAGGCAGGTGAATTGTGGCCAGTTGATATTTTTCCATTCTATTTTAAATTAAATTTTTTTAAACTGCAAGCTTTGACATACTAACTAATCGAAAGCAACTGTGAAAAGGCTTCCTTCCATCCTGTAAACTTAAAAACAACAGTACCAACCTTTCCATTTTATATCTGTTACTTCTAGTAAATATATCACCTTAATTAATACTGTACAACCCACCTGGATGTTATGGCAATCCATGTAATACCCAAATTTGTTTAGGCCGACAAAGGTGTAACATAATGTACTATAATTTATTAATTTTCAGAAATTTTTTAGGAATATTAGGTTTTGTTTATTATTTGACACAGACTGACATAAAACTTAACCTGCTAACCTCAAATTTGACATAGACTGCAGTGCCACTAACAATACATTATACTACTGCCAAATGTATAATACGAATCTCTGGTTGTGCAGACAATAAAACAAGCAACGTTGCTATGCTATATGATCACAGATATAGTTGATCCTTCCTAATTTTTAACATTGCCTTTTCCCAATGTACGACATTTCCGTTTACACTCTGTACAGACATTCCTATATAGTATTAACAATTTTTTAGAGTAATTAAAGGTGTAATGCAAATAATTTTGAAGTTATAATAGAAACAAAAATGGAGGTGGGAGGCCCAGTTAATTTTTTCTACAGCGACACAAGTTATCTCGTTAATATGAATTTTTTATTTCTAATTTGGATTTGTATTAAACAACCTGTGTGTCTGTCCATGGTTGTTATGCTTGTTGAAAGCAACACGTGCAAACAAAAACTGTAGTAGTACAGGTTTGTGTTGTTAGTTGTTAGCTTAGCAATTGCATTTATGGTCTGGACATTAGTCAGACACGTGTAGTAGATGTAACAGAACTGCTAATTTAAGTAATGAGTAAAACTTCAAAATTTTCAGTTTTTGCAAAAGTAGGAGTATAGGTGATTATTTCTTAGCTTATAAGAAGGAAAATTTAGCAAATTAAAAACTCCTTGCTGCAAGTAGTTAATATGAAAAAGAGATTGAAAATTTTTAGTGTGTAAGATTCTTTTACAATTAAATAATTTCACATAGTAATGAAAATTTTAATAGCCATTTAAATAACAAGTAATGTATTATCCCTATTTAATTTTTTCAGGTACTAAGCCTTACATGGAAGCAGAAAATATGGATGCTGTAGATGGTTTAAATGATCAAGAACAAAGATCAAGCGATTTTTCGTCAATTAACACTAGTACAATGACGGAGTCCACACTAATTGCAGTGGAAGCAACAAAGATAGCCACAGTATTTAAAAATGAGGCGGAAATGGCCCAAAGTATCACAAGCATCCAGTCATTGGAGCTGGACCTTATTCAACCACCTTCGCATATGAATTCATTGACAAACAGCACAAATGGTTTGGAGTTATTACGGGGTAGTCCAAAACTTGTGTCTCGTAAAAAATCTTTACAAACTGGTTTGTTGGCAAGACGAGCTTTGACCAACTCTCTAAATCAAGCATCTAGTTTGGAGAGCTTAGATAACAACAGCTTGTCTAATTTGGACAATATGAACCCACCTTCAGCAATGGGTGACGTTTTGGACATGATCGATTTAGAAGGGAGTATGATCAGTGTGGCAAGTTTGACAAGTGATGTGGTTGATGAAAAATCAGATTTTGTAGCCAACAGCATCGCCATTAAGGATTCTGAAAAAAACCATCAACAGCCGAACCCAATTTTTAACGTAAAACAACCCGCAAATATGTTGCACTTGCTGGGAAATAATTCTCTTAGCGATTTGGAAAATGTTAATCCACCTTCTTTCTTTAATGAAATTACAGATATGTGTAACTCACTTGCTGATGTTCCTACTGATGCTATTTGTAGTGAAACTGAGGCCTTCGAGGACTGCAATACTCATTTTATTGACACAACTTTGCAGGAAGATGATGATGTTACCCAATTCTCAGATGCACAAAGTATTACGCCCATACAGTCAGATTTGGGTTCAAGTAGTGCCGAATCATCTCCGAAAAAGGTTAAGAGTTTGAACAGGCGCTTAACTCCAAAGCAAAAGCGTAAATTAGCACAAGAACGTTATCGAACTTACACTGTTGCTGCTGAAATGGTTGTAAGCGAAGAACAAAATTCTACAACGGAAGATTTTAAAACTGTTGATGGTTTTTCGGAATATCAGTCTGTTGGAGATTATACATATGACAATAACCTATCTCCGAATTTAGACTCGAAACCTGCTAGTCCAGGCAAGACCACGCCTAAAGAGAGACGACAGAATGATAGGGCTCGATTTCAGACGCAAGTACTTGACGAAGCAGTTACATGTGAATTGCAGCAAATGTGTAGTAAAATTGGAAGACCACCTGCAACAGAAGAGGTAATTATATTTATGAAGACATGTATTACATACATAGTTGTTTCTTCTTGTTCCAATTGGTGTCGAGACGTACATAACTGAGAGAAAGTGTAATTTTTCTTGTTATTTTTGCAGTAATTAATTTTAGTGGTGCTTGACATTTTTAGTTCAAGGTTCTTGAAGATTATTTTATTTTATTCGATGTCACTGTAATATTGAAAAACGTAGTCAATATTACTAAAAACTCTTTAAGCACAAGTCGTGCAGTATTATTTATTAGAGATGTAATGAAATCGTGAAAATTGGCGAATATCGAATACCAAATATTCGGCTGAATATTATCTACCTTTGTTCCTTCGTTAACGCCATACACCATTACTACGCGCATATCTTTTTGACACCCTATTTTAAGAAACCAGACTTTCAGGAACCGTTTCTTATTACTTCCCTCGTCTGAAAGACGAAGGAAGTATTGTAATCACGTTTTTTTAATGTTTTACAGTCATACACCTCTGTCTATGCTAATTAGTTCATGAGTTAATCGAGTTGTTAAAAACTATTAGAAAATCTAGTGAAAAACTCTAAAATTAGAAAATTTTTAGAAAATTATTCCAATAAAATCATAGTCGTATTTTAATAAATTATATGCAGCTTGATGTTCTTCTTTCAATAAATAACATCTTAATATACTTACAGGTTTCCAATAGTCCGCTAAGCAGTAATTCACAAAGTCCTCATCCTAGTCCTGGACGCAGTAAACTCAGTATAAGACGCAATTTCATGCAGAGGAGGTTAGAAAACCAAGATCGTTTTAAAACCCGCACTCTTAGTGAGTCAAGCTTATCGCCTGACATTTCAAGTGCATCGCCGCCGTCAATTGCTAACAGTAATGACTTACAGTACTTAGTGCAAAAAGAAGCAAGTAGAGTACTGAAAAAGTTAAAAGAAACAAAATCTCATCCTGATGAGTTGCTCGACTGTGAAACTCTCAGCCTCATTTCGAATGAGGATGATTCTGAACACAATTCTGGTAGTTCTATAAATTATAGAACTTATACCAAGAATTGCAGTGCGAGAGGAAGCCACTTGCCGAATATTCAACCTACTGGTGCAACCACAGTCCGTAACGATGATAAAACACTTAGTACTCAAGCAATAAGTGATGATAGTAAGTCAGATTGTGAAGTTAGCGGAGGTCCTGGAAAGCCAAAAATAATAAAGCCAAGTGAAAGGCTGCAAAATGAGAATGATGTAAATGAAGATGGCGAGGTTAAAAGTATTAGGGGTCGTAGAAAACCATTATATGCAAAAACTAATGTGGCTAATACGAGGGCAACGGCGCGGAACAACAATACTAGACCTATTCGAACCATAACTTCTAACCTTGTTAAGAATGTAACATCCGTTATTAAATCTGGCACAAACTTAAAAAATGCCGCCACCAAACAAAGTAAACTAATTACTCCAAGATCTTCTGCAGTTCAAACACAAATTAAAGCTCTGAAGCCACCTTCGGGGTATAGAACTGCACATTCCAAAATAAATTCAACCACCAGTTCAAATGTTGCAAGATTGTCAAGTGCACCGCAAGGTGGATCTCATGTTGGTGGTCAGAGACAAAAGGTAAGATTAATAAGAACAGCTGCTTTTACGGTTTGTAGTTATATGTATAGTTATTGCGCTGTATAGTACCAACTGTTTCTGTGTATAGTGTGGTGCACTACAAAATGGAAATTGTTTAAACTAACAGTATTTTTGTATTATAATAAAAATTCTGTGCATTTTTAGAAATTGAGATAGTACTGATTTGATCCATGAAAACGCACGTAGTGTGCAAAGTGAAGCAAAAAATCAGCATTAACTTATAAAGTACCATTATTTTTTGAAATAAAAAACAGATGGTAGCAATTGAAAACAGGACGTAAATATGAAATGCCTCAAATATTTTTATCTAAAAATTATTGCTCTTTTTAGAGCATTTAGGTACTAATAATTATGCTGTTACGATGCCCGCAGGGGCCTACACGAATAAGAAGAACATACAAGAAAAAAGGTTTTTTAGTGGTTATTCTGCAGTATTAAGATGATGAATTATTAGTCCATTTTTTAAACGCTAAAAACTCGCCAAAGTTCTAACTTCGTTGACTCAAAACCGATTTTGAACATTTTTTTTTTAATTATTTCGGTAAAAGTTTATAGAAAAGTTCCCCATAGGTGAGAAGGTGTGCTTGTTATTTTTTCAATTGTTATTAACAAATAAGTGTTTTTTAATATACTCTTAATTAAAAAATTTATAACTATTTGATTTATTTAAACAATTGCCTGAAATGTGATAACATAAGGTTTTTGGGGTCGCAGATTACGAATCTGGCCTCTAAATGAGTCTAAAAACAAAATGGCGTCGAAGGTCTAATTTTTTATTTTATCTTTTTTTAAATTTTTATTAGTAGTCTGGGGGGTTTTGGGGTTGCTGATTACGAATTTGACATTAAAACTTAACTAAAACAAAAAATGGCGGATCCAAAATGGCGGAAAGGGGTAATTTTTTTTTAAATTTCTGATACATATACCTAGAAGTTTTTTGGGTCGCTCATCCCAAATTTTATGTTTAAATTTATCAAAAATGGAAAACGGTGTCTGAAAAATTGTGGAAACAAATGATAGAAGAGTTAAATGAGTATTCAAGATATTATAATTTAATTGATTTATTAAAATTAACCCAAAATACATTTAAAAACAAAAAACAAAATTATTTAACTTTGTTTTCTTTTTCCTCTACTTTTTCCATTGACACTGCCGGTCGTGAATTAAGGCAACTATTTCCGCCACATTCACCGCAAGCCGCTGAGCCTAAAGGCCACTTTTCCTATACCCACAAGCTGGCCCGCAACTAGTTTGGTAGTTGCAATAAAATCATTTTTAAGATGTTTTGTGGATCTGGTTCTGGAAAACACGTTCCTGTATCATATTTCCAACCCCAATCTTCCCTTGAAATATCTTGGTTTCCCAGCCACAACTGTGTTTGCAAATACACGTGTTTTAAATGTTGTTCTGCTGGATCCATCGTAGGGCACAATTATGCTAAATTAACGCTACTTTTTTAGTAGACGCCTTAATAAAAGAATCAAACCCAAAATTCAAAATGTTTTTATTTAAAAAATATATGTATTGTATTGTCTGTATCTAACCTCATTTACCTTGCGGTATATGAATAATAAAAAACTTTCAAGATTTTAAGCAGTTACCTTTCTTTGCACCATACATTGCAAGCATACATTTTATACCAAAATTTTTTTATATAAATTTTTGCAGTCTCTTGCAAATCACTGCTATTTTCAAATATTTTGACAAATTTACTCTTTCCTGAACATAGCCATTGTTTTATTTACTAGGACTTATCCATGTGGATCTTTAATAATGTGCCTGTCCTATTCGTCTTGTTCATCCTTATACATCTTCAATATATTAAACTATATTCAAAAGCCATAATCTGCACCTTGACACCAAAACTCGCATCCTAAGATGCTACATTTTTTCCATCTTGCTCTATGGGGTCGAGTCCTGGACACTTAACGAAACAATTACAAAAAAAATCGAAGCCTTTGAAATGTGGTTATACCGGAGAATATTGCGGATATTATGGAAAGACCGTTTAATAAATATTGAAGTCCTAGAGAGAATGAAAAAAAAAGTAAAGAGATCATGGACAACACCAAGATACGCAAATTCCAATACTTCGGACAAATAATGAGGAATGAGAATAAGTACATCCTACTACAATCTATTATACAAGGCAAGGTATATGGCAAACGTGGACCAGGACGCGGAAGAATCTTGGTTGCAAAACCTAAGGGCGTAGTATGGGAAATCATCCAATGAGTTATCTAGGATTGCAACCAATAAAGTGAAGATAGCCGTGTTAATGGCAAACATACGAAATCTGATAAGCACCTGAACAACAAGAAGAAGAACATTCTTTCTTCTGTTAAAACATGCTGAAGTGTTACATCCAGTTAAAGCATGTACAGAAAGAACATGCTCACTACAATTTATTGGGATGTGCAAATTGCAGGCTCTTAGAAGAAGATATTTTTTTATTTTCTTTTTTTTTGCAGGTTTTAATGCTATATTTGTAATTACTGTGTCCAAAATCCCTAGATATGAGGCAACGTGCGGAATTCAGAAATGAAGCTATTTTGCCGCTTTAAAGAAGTTATTTTTCATTTTTGATAAATTTTAACATAAAATTTGAAATCAGCGACCCAAAAAACCCTATAGTATAGCTAAAAACTAAAGTCCGAATAAAAAAAATTAAGATTTTTCGCCATCTTGGATCCGCCATTTTTTATATTACTTGAGTTTTAATGTTAAATTTGTAATCAGCGACCCCAAAAACTTCTAGGCATGTAATAAAAATTAAAAAAAGAAAAAATTAGACCTTTGACGCCATTTTGTAGACGCCATTTTTGTTTTTAGACCAATTTTGAGGCCACATTCGTAATCTGTGAACCCAAAAACCTTATGTTATCAAATGTCAGGCAATGGTTTAAATAAATAAAGAAGTTATATATTTTTTTTAATTAAGAATATATTAAAAAACACTTATTTGTTAATAACAATTGAAAAAATAAAAATCACACCTTCTCACCTATGGGGAATTTTTCTATAGACTTTTTCCGAAATAATAAAAAAAAATGTTCAAAATCAGTTTTGAGTCAACGAAGTTAGAACTTTTTTCCTTTAGTAAATGGACTCTATAATCGTATTTAAAATAATAAAATAGCGATAATTGCTATTGCAAAACATATTGCAACTAATAACAAAAATAGTCTAGGCTAGACATTTCTTATTTATTCCATATACTTAATCTATTTGTTTGTGGTAAATAATTGCTTTAAGGTAGCGAGTAGGTATCCTCTACGATCCCGGTGGAGGACATACCTACTTCAGGATTAGCGATCCTGCCGACGTGAGCTCCTGGTTCCTCCCAACTCCTATAACAGGGAGAAATCAGGTCCCACCCCAATTCCTACCTAACCATAATTATCCTTCCTATATCCCAAACCTATGGAGGAAGATAACGGGAAATCACCTCCATTTTTTTTCGCAAGAGAACCACATGACTACATTCAACTCAAAATGTTCCGGAAATAGTTCCCCGATCGGATCTCCGGGGGGAACGGATTTGAATGAAGCCAAGAAAATAAAGATAAACATCCGCAACAAAATCAATATAGGGACCTGGAATGTACGAAGTTTATTCGAAGCAGGAAAGCTAGCAAACCTAACTCGAGAAGTGAAAAGGTTAAATGTCGATATATTAGGCGTTGCAGAAACATGGTGGCCTGACGCTGGTATGTGTACCGTTCCAGGAGGCACTTTTTACTATTCCGGTAACCACGATAAAAATCATAGGAAAGGCGTAGGAATATTCATCTCAGAACAACTCTCTAACTGTGTCATCAATTTCATACCATATTCCGACAGAGCGGCCTTAATAAAACTCAATGCTAAGCCTGTAAATCTTAACATCATTCAAGTATATGCCCCTACTGCAGATTCAATCGATCATGAAATCGAGTCGTTTTACGATGAAATCAAAGAACTGCGCAAACTTACTAAGAATCATGAAATTAACATCATTATGGGTGATTTTAATTCCAAGCTAGGAAAAGGAAAATATGAAGATCTAGTGGGTCCTTTCGGGTTAGGAATACGAAACGAAAGAGGTGACCGCCTCCTACAATTTTGCCAAGAAGAAAATATGAAAGTTACTAATACTTGGTTCTGTCTACCACCTCGTCGACTATATACCTGGAAGTCCCCGGCAGATAACCCCAGCAATATAGTTCGTAATCAGATAGATTATGTACTTATTAATAAGCGTTTCGGGTCTTCAATCACTAGAGCGTGTACCTACCCTGGAGCGGACGTGCCGTCTGATCACATATTGCTGTTAACATGTCTTAAAACGAAAATTGTAAGGTACAGAAAAACAATTCCACAACGAAAAATAGCCTATGAACAACTCAAAGATAGAGATCTAAGGATCGAAGTCGGTAAAGAAATTAACCGTAGAATAGAAACATCAATAGCACCCATTATAGAAAAAGAAGAAAATCTAACCGGCATATGGGAGGAGATGCAAAACATCATGATGAATACTGCTAGAACCAAAATAGGGTACAAAACAAGAGATCTGAAACGGACATGGATGACAGACGAAATTCTTACATTAATGGACGAACGGCGAAAATACAAACGCCAAACAGACTGCAATATCTATAAAAATATACAAAAGCTAATAAGAACCAAGATCAGAATCGCGAAGAATGAATGGCTGAAAGGCGAATGTGAGGAGATTGAAAAATTACAAACCGTACATGACGACTTCAATCTTCACAAAAAATTAAAAGAAACTGCTGGAATATATCGAAAGAAAAACTTCTCCATAATAACAAATGAGAACGATGAAATTGCTCGGGACGTCCATGAAAGTAAATCAATCTGGGAACACTACATCAAAAATCTCTTTTCGGATGAAAGACCAGCTTAGGAAAACAGAGTAGATGACCTTTCAGGGCCCCCAATCACAAAAGAGGAAATCGAAAGAGCCATACATATGTTAAAAAATAACAAGGCGGCTGGCCCAGATGAAATCCCTTCAGAACTCATTAAACTCCTAGACGAAAAAAGCATTGCAGTTCTCCACAAGCTTTTTAATAAAATCTATGAAACTGGCCATTACCCTGCTCAATGGCTCTTGTCAACTTTTATTCCCTTGCCGAAGAAGAATAACGCAAGAAAATGCGAGGAGCATAGACTTATCAGTCTTATGAGTCACGCCCTAAAACTGTTTCTCAAAGTTATCCACCAAAGAATATTCCGAAAATGTGAGCGAACCATCGGTGACTCACAGTTTGGGTTCAGGCAAGGTCTGGGTACGAGAGAAGCCTTAGTCGCAACGCAGGTATTGGTGCAAAACTGTTACGATCAGAGGAAACACGTAGCCCTATGCTTCATAGACTACGAAAAAGCTTTTGATAGAGTTCACCACCATAAACTCATGAACATTCTGAGACAAATGGATATCGACCAAAAAGACATTCGTTGCATAGAAAATTTATATTGGAACCAGACTGCGCAAATAAAGATCGATGGCGAGGTCACCAACACAGTTGAAATTTGCAGAGGAGTTCGTCAAGGATGCATCCTTTCACCTCTTTTATTTAACTTGTATTCTGAGAACATTTTCCAAGAAGCACTTGAGAATGTCGAGAAAGGCATAAAGGTCAACGGGGTATGGATCAACAACATCCGCTATGCTGACGATACAGTACTAATTGCTGATAACATAGACGATCTTCAATACCTTCTTAGCATAGTCGGAGAGCATAGTAAAAGGTTGGGACTTAACATTAATATTAATAAAACAAAATTTATGATTGTTACTCGAGAGCCGGCCACGTTCAGAAATGCCAGGCTAACATTCAATGATTTGGCTATAGAACGAGTAAACAAGTTTAAATACCTTGGAACCTGGCTTTGCGAAGATTGGACATCAGACTTAGAAATCAAATGTCGAATAGAGAACGCCCGTAATGCATTTATGAAATTAAAGAATGTGCTCACGAATACAGATTTTGACCTCAGCCTTAAAGTGCGATTTATTAAATGCTACGTTTGGTCGATACTATTGTATGGTATGGAGGGCTGGACAATGAAAATAGCTGCAATGAATAGAATAGAGGCCTTCGAGATGTGGATTTACCGCAGATTGCTTAAGATACTGTGGACCGCGAGAATAACAAATGAGGAGGTCCTCAGAAGAATGGGCAGAGACCGCGAACTTATAGTAACAATTAAGCGAAGAAAGACTGCATATCTGGGGCATATTATGCGTAACGTAAAATACCACCTATTGCAGCTTATCATTGAAGGGAAGATCGAAGGTAAGAGAGGAATAGGGAGAAAAAAGTTGTCATGGCTACGCAATGTAAAGCAATGGACCGGACTGCGTAATGTGGAAAGCCTGATACATACGTCAAGAGACCGGAAAAAAATGGAAAATGTGGTCGCAAACATCCATTAATGGATAAGCATGCGAAGAAGAAGAAATAATTGCTTTCCGAGATGCTACAGCGCTAGTGAACACGTTAATTGTTGAGATTATTAATCTCTGATTAACACACGAGCTGGTTACAATATTTTTCGTTGGTCGTACTTTTAAGTTGTAGAAAATTTTATTTTATTGCATGACGAAAATATGACACTTAAAAGTTTTGACATTCATGGTAGCTTTAATTTCCTATACTAAAATCGTTTATTAATAGAAAATCATCCATTAATAGGAGTCGTTAATAAACGATTTTAGAAAATATAAAATCATACATTGATAAGGGTTATTAATGCACAATTTTGTATGCATTAAGGAAACCGCTAAATAAACGATCAACGGAAAAATACATTTTTACTTCAATTTTAGAGCTTCTGCTAAAGTTACAGTCGATTATTGCATTGTGTTACTTATATTAATTTTTGTAAAAATATTGCACTAGAGAGAGAGAGAGAGAGACAGAGACAGAGAGAGAGACAGAGAGAGAGAGACTGAGAGAGAGAGAGAGAGAGAGAGAGAGAGAGAGAGGGAGAGGGAGGGGTGCCTTACTTAGCCTTAGTATTAGGCTCATTTGTTTTGTGGGCACATTTTTAACTTTAGTTTTAGGTTTAAGAGCCAGAACGGGTGTTTTATACAGACTAATTTTGGGTTAGAAAATTTTAAATTTCTGACAGCACTTGTGTGAATATGTAAAATTGTGTGTAATAAATTCCTTTAACCGAAAATACAGAAAAATAAATTTTTAGATATTCCATTTTTTGTTGTAGTTGGGATTGTGTGTTCATATTGTAAAAGCTCTTAAAATGAGTAAAATTTTGTCTTTGAAAAAACGGAAAATTTTACTTACAATGTATGCAATGTTATTATGGGGTGTTACATCATTTTATCTCTTAAAAATCAAACGAAAACATCTTCGGCTTAGGCGATATAAGGTAAGACTCATTAATAAGAAAAGAGACACTTTACTTTAGCCCGCTTCTTGCGATTAGATTACTTATGGATCAGTTTATTGAAAACAGTAAAATTAATATATTAAAAATTATATGAGTCTGAAACTGACCAATTGACACCACTATTGAATCTGACAAAATCGTCGCAGACCTATAAGTAATTACAAAATTATTACATAAGGACTGCAAACCAAGAAAAACAATCCATGGCCAAGCCTAATCCAAATCAATCATGAATGCCTTATAGTTTGTACAACTATAGTTACTAACAAATGTTTTTCTATTCCAGGCCGAACCAACAAAAAAAACAAGCCAGTTTCCTGTTTTGGAGCGTCAGGGCACTTTTACCAAAGATGATCAAGATACAAGTACCCCCAAAAGTCGTATTCCAACTCCTGCGTCATCCAATCTACCCACTCCGAAATCTACCTCGCGAATAGCTAGGGCCATTTCACATACCAATTCTACAGTAGGCAAAACTGTTACTAGAATGCAGAATGCAATATCATCAGCAAGATCTACCAAAAGTGCGAGCTCTGTGAAGTCTGTGAGTTCGGACAGGGCCAGCACCGCGAGAAGTTCGTCAAGTGGTGTTTTCAGCAGGTCATCCAGCGCTGACAGCAGAGATTCAGTTTCCAGCAGACGTCAACACATCCAGAATTCGTCGTCCAGTCAAAGCCTGAAGAGCGATGGTGGCAAAAGCCAGAATGGAGCTTTAAAAAGATCTTCTCTTACCAATATTTCACAAAGATCCAATAGCAATTCTAGTTTAACTTCTAATGGGTCCACTTCAAAGAAACAGGTTACTAGTAAAATTGCGAGTTTGTGGAAGAAAGTCGAAGAGCAGAAAAAGCAAGTACCTAAGAAAGATACTCGGGTTTGGATTCAACCAGAACGAGAAGCCGTTGAAACAGAGTTGCCAAGATTAATAAGGAGCAATACGTTTGAAAGTAAAGATGGAGTGATTTTGCGGAAAAAAAATGAAAGCGATGATCCTACTAAAAGGGTGTCTAGGTTGGGATCGTTTATAGTGATGGATGAAAGTGGCAGTTCTGATAATGTTCAAGAAAATGCACAAGTTATGAGTGGAGTAGCTGAGGTGACGTTTTAAGTTGGGTTTGCCATGCATATTATGTAGTGCTGCATTTTACTTAATTTAAATGTGAATTTGGCTATTGTTTTACTTTGAGATATTTTTCTAATGTATAACGCATTTCATATGTTTACGAATTTTGTGTTATTTATGTATGCTGTTTTTTATTTTTTATATGTAGTATTAAAGATGATTATGTTATATTTTTTGTGCTCATTTATGTATTATTTTTTATAATGAAAGTTGTTAAAAGAGAAAATAACATTTTAAAAGTTGCCTGTATGTATAATGTTTTGGCATTCCATTACAAAATTAATGTGCTGTTTGTTGTCTTTGAGTTGATTACAGTTACCATACATTTCAAATTGTATTGTCTTGTACAGTTGTGACCAATACGCAACTGCTTCTCAAAACATTATGTGTGTCTAACGTGTAGAAACATTCTGAATTACTGCTACTGAACTTTTCATATTTGTTTAACTAACAGCCAGTCTTATAAAGGCCACTAATCTGACGTTAACTTTAATTCGCTGTTAAAATAAACAAAAGCGCATCAAAATTTGTTTACTAATGAATAAAATGTCACAAGCACTGACGTTTTGATGCGCTTTTGTTTATTTTAACAGCGAATTAAAGTTAACGTCAGATTAGTGGCCTTTATAAGACCGGCAGTAAGAGCGATTTTGAGAGGTAATTTTTGTAAAATGAAAAGAAAATACAAACGTTTTGAAGCGCATATGTTGTATATTGTGATTTATCAATTACTTGAAAGCTGCAATAATTATAGTGTTGCGGCATGTTAGACATTATTAATGATTTCTATGTTCTCCTTCAGCACTATAACATTTAAGCTGATATAAAGTACTAATAGTAATACAAGTGTAATACATGTTTTGTCTAGTCTGATTTGTTTAAAATATTTAAAAAAAGTGCATTTAGTGTAATTCAGTCTTAAGGTTTTGTATTTATTGCGTAGCAGCACGAGATTGAGATTAGCAAATGTGTACATAGAAATTTTACAAGATAGTTTCTATTATACTGTAGCTTCCTTTTAGCATTAGTTTTGTAACAATCATAAAGTAAAAAATGTTTATTCTGGATACAGTCAACCTATTTATTCTATTACAATACATTAACCAGGGCCCATTATTGAAAAATAGCTACTCGAATTAATCTGTAGTATATTGACAAAAGTGTAAACACTTTCTTATGCTGGCATGAATGTTTATAATTAAATTTTGGCTTTGAATTCAATTGAACTTTTGATTTTGACTCGTTTTTTCCTTGTACCTTTTTTAAAACCAGTTTAATGGAATGGATGTGAAACCACAATATGCAGTCATTTGTCTCTGATAAAACTATTATTGCCGGAAATCATATTTAATATTGTTCTCATAATTCTCTCTCTGTGTAGAGGATTATGTAGTAAGTTTTGACGTATATTTATATTAATTTCAACACTCACTAATTTGTGTAAATCACACCATTTGAAAAGCTCTGACCAATCAAGTGTTACCAAGAATTGTTTATATACTTTACAGTTAACATTTTGTGTTTGTGCCTTTTTAAAGGGGACTATCATTAATGCGGTCATAACAAAGCACACATGCCAACTGGCATCGAAAATATTGTTAGCGTTTAGGTTAAAAATGACAATTTGTCTAAAAAAAATACTGCAAGAGAAAATGGTTTTTCATTAACGAAGGGGTGATACATTGGTTGAGATTATCGTTGTCAAGAAATAGAGATTCGCCTAGTAGGAATTTCCTCTGTCCATTCACTGGAATGTATTTTATTCGCAACCATATATGTAATGTTAACATTCTTGACCTCATTTGAGTGGGGGAAGTCGTACATTTCAGCCCGCTACTTCCCGCACTCACTTCCCGGTCAAGTGCGGGAAGTGAGTGCGGGAAGTGAGTACGGGAAGTACATACCCGACCACTGAGTAGGTAGGGACACTGGGAATCTCGTTGATCCCTTCATGCGCGTCACAACCTGTCATCATAATATAATAATTTTTCCAATTATTGTTTAGAATAAAGTGGTTACGAATAAAATAGTATACAAACCTCGACAGGAAGTTTCCTTAGTCTCGAGATAATGGCTGATTTCGACGCTTCGCGTCTCAATCAGCTAACTAATCTCTCGACAGTAATGAAACACTTCCCATCTCGGGCTGTAATATACTATTATGCTTTGCCTCAATTTTAATGGTAATAATAAAATATAATAAAATAAAATTAAAAGGGTGTGAACATTGGAAAGTTGTCTTAGACCAATGATTACAAAACGTGATCTTCAGAAGTTCACTTCTGTTCAGTGGCTAGGTGGATTGAAAAAAACTCAATTTATCCACAGATCAAGAAGCTGTTAATTTTGGACCCAATGAGACTTTGCAACAAAATTAATATTATATAAGATACAGGCAAATATAGAAAAATTTGCCTAATCAACATACATGCACCAACAGGGAAGACGAAGGAAGAAATATAACAACAATATTATCAAATGCTGCAAAAATCCAAAATAAGATTAAAAAATGGTATTAGGGGACTTCAATGCAAAGCTCGAAAGAGAATTTATGTAACAATTCACCTGTCATCTGTCAAAAAGTGACCAATGAAAATCCAGAATTCTGACGTTTCTTGACCAATCAAAAAGGTATTCAAGTGACTATTTTAAACAAATGTGATTTTTATTAGAAAAAGTCAATATTAGTGTTCTGTTACTATAGAAATTGAGTAGTTTGTTGCTAGATTTACTGAAAAATAATTTGAAAAAGTAGTTTGGTTCATTAAATAGCTAACAGTAATTACATAAGTGGTGATAATTTTTTGATAATTTTAACTAGATTCACGAATCTTTGTTGCTAATCTAGTTAAAATTATTAAAAAAAAAAAAAATTACCACGAATGTAATTCGGCGTGATTATTTTTTAAACAGTTCAAGTTGTAGATAGGTTTTGATGGAGCTTCCAGATGAGTGTCCTGTTATTTTTAACAACTGCTGCTCTCCTACTACACTTTTAGCTAGTTGTGTTACAGCAGAAGAACGATTTGAATGGTTTGTGAAAAAATAGTCGCTGCAATTTGCTACTATACTTGGCGCAGCGAACAAATAGAGTGACTTATGCAACCCAAATAACATATTTCAAAGCTGACTGGATCAGTATTTGAATAATAATTACTAAAGAATCAGAGATGGCGGTTCGCATAATTAGACTTTATTTCATCTGACATTAAATAATTGTTTGAGGTTATGATGCAAATAGAAACTTAAAAAGCATAACATTTGTGCACGTGTAATATGTAGGCATGTGGCCTGGAGCTTGTTAAATCTCATTATTGTCTACATATTACAAGTGCACAAATATCATGCTTTTTAAGTTTCTATTTGTATCATAACCTCAAAAAATTATTTAATGTCAGAAGAAATGAAGTCTAATTATGAGAACCGCCATCTCTGATTCTTTAGTAATTATTGTTCAAATACTGATCCAGTCAGCTTTGAAATATGTTATTTGGGTTGCATAAGCCACTCTATTTGTTCGCTGCGCCAAGTATAGCAAACAGTCAGTGTAATTTTGATGCTATTGGTCGATTTGAAATTTTTTCTCATTACTATTGGCTGAGAAGACTGTTTAAAAAATAATCCCTCGAATACCATTCAGTCAATGTTAAGTAGATTATTTTTGCAGTGGTATCACTACTCATGTCCATTGCGCTTGGGATTACCAAAGTACCAAAGCACAATGGACATTCGTCACACCACCGCAAAAGTAGTCGACATAACTTTGACTACTCATGGTATTATAAGTGATTATTTTATGTTATTGTTTAATACCTGTGGATAGTTCTGGCCGAGGGTTCGTTAACAACTGAAGTAAGAGATAAGCTTGAGTCAAAAACAGATATTTATTTTCTTTAACTATTGTACAGGGTGTCTGGATAAGGGTACGGAGCGGCTGTATGTGGACAATGGTAAGGTCTAGAGGTTTGGGAAAAATATCCTTCTGAATAAAGTGGGCAATAGACATTTCTGGAAATAAGTTTCAAATTCGTAATTCGGCCTCTAGAGGGCGTAACTGTTATGAAGGAACATAAAAGTCACGCTATCTAGGAAAGTTACACGATGAGCTATAACTTTGAAAACATCATTTGATAGCTTGGCCAATACCGCAGCATTTTGTTTTGTGACATTTTTTCGTATCTGTCTTAATAAGGGAGGGGGAGGCCAATACATTTTTCATAATTTACATTTTAATACCTCCTGAACCATTCAACCGATTTGAATATTTTTGGTCTCGTTTGAAAGAGCATTTTATGGTCTTCTAAAAGAAATTTTTTGTTGAGTCCTTTAGTTTAAAACAAATTAACTAGAGGGCGTTATCTGCAGCGATTACACATTTTTGCTATTTTTGGAAAAAAGTTTAATGGGACCGTACTTTTCTTGACAGACCCTCAGCTATCATAAAATTAGCTAAATTTCAGTGAAAACCGCATCGCAATATCTCCAGCCGTTATCGATTTATAGGAGAAAATGTTAAAAATTCGAGTACCTCAATCGGATCAAGTCACCTTGGCGAGCAAAACAAATCACATAGCCATGAGCAACAAAATTAAGGAGCTGCTTAGATCAGAAGAATTTATCAAGAACTTGGCTGAAAGTATTTCCAGCGTTTTACTAGAATAGCTTAATGAAGAGGTTCAGGCCTTAAGAAGCACCACGGATGTTCTGAAAAAAGAAAACCTCTAACTGAAGCACAACATTGTCAAGTTAAATAATAACTTAGACAATCAAGAGCAATATAGTAGGCGCAATTGTCTCAGGGTGTTAGGAATTGCCGAAGAAAAACAGGAAAATACCGATGATCTTCTAATAAATTTGTTCCAAAATAAAATGAACGTGCAAATTACTAAAGACGACCTCGACCGCTCACATCTTGTTGGACCTGTGAGAAGTGATAACCCAAAGGATAAGGATAACAGAAAAAGACCCATCATCGTAAAATTTCTGTCCCACAAGAAAAGGCAAATAGTATTCAACAATAAAAAGCTTTTGAAGTCAACGGGGATAGTAATCCGCGAAGATCTTACCAAAACAAGGGATGCAGTGATGAGTAACGCTATTAAGAAGTTCACCCTAAAAAACGTCTGGTCGTCTGATGAACGGATTTTCATCAATCATAATAACCATATTAAAGTTATTACTACACAAATGGATCTGGACGAAATCGGAAACTAGTTTGCATAACAGTTAATTAACTAAGTGCACTTGTTGGCAGTTCGTATGCGATTTAGTTCGGTAATACTTTTCTAATTTAATTTACTTATTATTTTATTTTTTTTTTTTCAATCTGTAGTTTCTTATTTCGTGCATATCTCTTACATCTTCAATCATAACCTTGAGTTAAAAATAATATATACCTTTAATACAACTACTTAATTTGCATAGCTTTATATTTTTAAATTTGATTAAAGTTATATTTTATTTACCTGTTTATTATATTGAAGTAGTATACCTAACTCAATGATTACTAAAATAATGTATTATGTTTAAGGATATTCAACTGGCTCACCTGAATGTTCGTTCCCTGCTTCCTAATTTTAACTACTTTAAGACGCATGTTCTGCTGGCCGACTATGACGTAATTGCCGTGACTGAAACTTGGATAAACTCTGATATTCCTAATGAAATGGTTGCCATTGAAGGGTATAATTTTCTACGTAGAGATCGACCTACTCGAGGAGGCGGTGTAGGTATTTATTATAAGTCTACTTTAAATGTTAAAACAATTGCAATCCAAAATGACTTGGAGGAGTTGTGGATATCTGTCAAATGTCATAATACTTCCATTAGCGTAGGTGTTATATATAAACCTCCGCGGCTGAATTTGGTAGAATTTTTGGACAATTTAGAAAGTAGCATTTCCCT
Source organism: Agriotes lineatus (assembly GCA_940337035.1). Taxonomy (NCBI): domain Eukaryota; kingdom Metazoa; phylum Arthropoda; class Insecta; order Coleoptera; family Elateridae; genus Agriotes; species Agriotes lineatus. The sequence goes on from CALNHX010002830.1 coordinate 88,852, forward strand.
TGTTTTACCTATGGCAGACGAGATGTTTTGTTTAGGAGATTTCAATATTGATTTGTTAAACTGTGAGAGTCCTGCGGCTGTTCAGTTTATTAGTACTATGGATGCTTTAGGTTTGAAACAAATACTTAATCAACCTACGCGTATAACAATGAATACGTTTACACTTATTGATTTAATTTTAACAACAAACAAAGACTTAGTAAAGACGTACGGTTGCGTTAATATGTCTGAAGTTTCTGATCATGAACTTATTTATTGCTTCATTAGTTTCAGTTGTTTTGAACCTAGACCATGCATAAAAACATATAGAAATTTTAAAAATGTTAATTATTCTAAGTTTAATGATCATTTGCAGTCGATACCGTGGAATAATATTTACCATCTTGACAATATTGATGACAAAATTGATTTTATTAACTCTAATTTAACAATATTAATGGATATTCATGCTCCGTTAAAAACTTCCAGATTCACGAAACCTTATGTGCCTTGGTTAACTGATAATACTAAATTACTTATCTCTCTTAAAAATAAAGCCTTAGCTAGATACAAAATTACGAAAAATCAAGGGCATTGGCAGTATTACAAGCAGCTACGTAACCTTGTTACATCGACGATCAGAATGGAAAAAAAGTCATATGTAAAACACAAAATTAGATACGGTAATGTTAATGCAATTTGGGACACCCTAAAACTACTAAATGTATGCAGTAAATCAAGCAAAAACGTACAAATACCTGCTCAAATAGCCAATCCTGATCTAATTAATAATGCTTTTAGCAAACCTATACCTTCGTTGTTACCTTCAGATAAAATTCAAGAAACAATTAATTTTTATGGTAATAATGTTAAATCCTCAGTTATTTCTAAATTTAAATTTCAAAATATTTCAGAAATGGATGTATTAAAAATTATTACTAATATTAAATCTAAAGCAACAGGTTCTGATGGCATTAACATTTTTGTTATTAGAGCTTGTCTGCCATTTTTGTTGTCAATTTTTTCGCACATAGTTAATTTTTGTCTTACTAATTCTGTATTTCCAAAATGCTGGAAAGAAGCTCTTATTATACCATTACCAAAAGTTGCTTCTCCTAAATCCGTTTCTGAACTGCGTCCTATAAGTTTACTTCCCACTCTATCTAAAGTTTTGGAGAAGGCCATAGAAATTCAGGTACGTGAATTTCTTATTGCCAATAGTATATTACCTAGCAAGCAATCTGGTTTTCGGCCTGGTCACAGCTGTACAACTGCCCTTTTAAATGTAACTGATGACATTATTAAGGCTACTGATCAGAATAAACTCACTTTGCTTGTACTATTGGACTTATCTAAAGCTTTTGATACAATAAATCATGACATTTTATTATCTATTTTACATTTTATTGGATTTCATCAAAGTGCGATCAAACTATTCGAACATTATATTACCAATAGAACACGAAGAGTAATTTTAAACGGAAAATCATCTTCATCAACTAATATTACTTCTGGAGTACCTCAGGGATTTATTTTAGGACCATTATTATTTACTATATACACATCTACTTTCCCTGAAAAACTACAAGATTGCAATTCCCATCTGTACGCCGATGACACACAGTTATACTACTCTTTTTATCCTAGTGAGACGGTTGCTGCTTGTAATACTGTTAATCGGGATCTCCACATTTTGCATCAAATCTTTTTAAAACATTGTTTAAGTTTAAATCCGAGTAAATAATTGGTTATGCTATTTGGCAAGAAAAATGATAGAATAAAAAATATTGATAACATCAATATACAAATCGATGGTAATAATTTGTCTTTACAAAATAATGTTAAAAATTTGGGTCTGGAAGTGGATCATACACTACGTTTCAAAGGTCATATTAGTAAATGTCTCCAGAGTGCATATTGTAATCTTCGAACTATTTTTCACAACAGAGGTATTTTAAATGTAAGAATTAAATCGATCTTATGTGAATCTTTAGTGTTGTCTAAGTTAAGTTACTGTGACGTGGTGTATGGTCCATGTCTAGACTCTATAGATAAAAGGCGCATCCAGAAATTGCAAAATTCTTGTCTGCGCTTGATTTTTGGTATACGAAAGTTTGACAGAATATCTCACAAACTGAAAGAAGTCGGATGGCTTACCATGGAGAACAGACGATACCTACATGCAGCCTGTCTCTATTATAAAATTTGTATGAGCAAATGTCCTCTATATTTATTCAAAAAATTGACGTTTCGTACAGATGTACAGTCGCGGAATTAAAAATCCGGACACTTAAACTGATTCAGTGTATATCTTACTTTAATTTACTTATCACGTTACCTGGTGTCAAAGTCAAAATAATTACTCGTATATGACAGCATGCCTCATTTAAGAGTCGAACAAAGAATGCAAGTAATTACACTCGTTGAAGAAGGGTGGTCGAAAAGAAGAATAACCGAGAGATTTGCTGTGGGTAAAAGTACCATTCACGATATACACATTAAATGGCAGCAACCAGGAACTGTTGACAGAAGAATAGGTTCTGGGCGTAAATTTCTTTCGACCCCCCAACAAGACGAAAATCTAGTAGAATTTTTAAGGAATAACCCATTTGAAACCGCCGCAAGTGCAGTTCATGCAACCCATTTTCCTGGTTCTGTTCGTACTGCAAGAAATCGAATAAAGAAAACCAGTGAACAAAGAAATCGAGCGGCTGCTGAAAAACCATTCCTTACTTTGCAAAATAAGGAAGAAAGAGTTGATTTTGCTCTACAATTTTTACCACACAACTTAAATTTTTGGGAAAATGTAATTTTCTCGGACGAAAAAGTATTTCAGTCTTACCACAGCGGTCGCGTCCGGGTATATAGACCGCAAAATTCGCGATTTGAGGAGACTTACACCAAGAAATTTCATAACAGCGGTAGATTTTCAGTAAATGTGTGGGCTTGGATATGTGCACAAGGAGCAGGTGTATGTTGGAACATCGAGCTGAGATTTAATAGTAATTCGTATATCCAGCTTCTACAGGATATTTTTTTGGCCTCCGTTGAAATGCTGTTTCCCGAAAGAAACTTCGTATTTCAACAAGATAATTGTCCCGTCCACACATCCAGGATTACTACTCAATGGTTTCGCGAAAATAATATAATATGTTACCATGGCCTTCCAGAAGCGTCGACATAAATCCGATAGAAAATTCAAGAAAGGTGGGACGAACCATCTCCAGAATATATCTACTCCCCTATTTCTTCAATGCCTAGGCGCTTACAAAATGTAGTAAACACAAATGGAGCAGTTACAAAATATTGAATTTAGTTTAAATATTGATATTTTAAAATTAAAATAACATCTTATTTGAGTAAACAGCTATTTATTTATTCGTCTATGGAAGTTTGAGGGAAAATTTGAAATAGCTTGTTGATTTCACGTTGCACTGTTTAACTGTCAGTTGCTAACCTAGAAATGCAAAGCTCAATTTACATTACCCAAAAATTGCAAAAATCCTCTATAAGACTCGTCCGGATTTTTAATTCCGCGACTGTACATAATTTAAATTTACGGGATAGAGGCCTACTTACATTAACTTCACATAAAACTCAACTGTTCCAGAGATCATTTAGTTTCTGTATCGCAAAGTGTTTCAATAGTTTCTATGATATATTTGCATCTTCTACGACTATAAGTCATTTTAAAACGCAATTAAAAATACATTTATTGCAGAGGCAGAACGTTCGGGAGTAGCTGAATGATATATTATTGTTAACTAGGTTGTGTTGGATAATTATTGAGTTGTGGTTACTGATTCAGGGGATTTGTTTGAGATCTATGCACCGATTTTATGTAATTATTAATTATTGTTTTTGTTTTCTCTCAGTGCAGGTTAAGTGGAAGAGCAGCGGGAGGCAACGCCCTGCCGATGCCGCCGTGCTGAACTTCGCCTGGCACATGTATTTAACTTTGTATTTCTTTTTTCATATATGAAACTGATAATAAAGACATTTATTATTATTATTATTATTACTATTCATAACAAAACTCCGGCAAGTGCTGGCGAATGACTATGAATACGGCTGTTAGAATTACTTAAAGTTTAACCACAAATAGCTCACAAATGTTCAAAATGTTTTCCATCATTCTCGATGCATTTATGTAATCTAATTTCGGTAGAAAAAACCGCTGCTTCAATTTCAAACCAGGACAAGCTTCTAATGGCATTTCGTATTCTTTCCATCATATTTTCCCTGGTTGTTGGTTTCTCTTGAAAAACCAGGTTTTTCAATCTACCAAGTAGGTAAAAATCTAAATAAGTTAGATCCGGCGAGCGTGCTGGCCAGAGAAATAGACTTCCTCTTCCAATAACACGATTCGGATATTGTTGGTCTAAATCCTGACGTACGTTTCGGTTATAATGCGCCGGACAACCATCAAGCTTCTTGTTTTTAAAGATACTTCTTATAAAAGTGGTGGAAGAAAAAAGTTCAAAAATTCCAAAAACCTTTCTTCGTAAAGGGTTTGGTCCAAAAAATGTGGGCCTATAATTTTTTCTTCCACAATTCCGCACCATACGTTCAAACTCCAGCGATTTTGATGTTCTACTTGCCGCATCCAATGTGGGTTTTGCTCGGACCAATAATGCATATTATGCAAATTTACACCCCCTGGGCTACTGAAAGTTGCTTCATCGGTCCATAATATTTGTAAAAGAAAATTTGGATTTTCACGAATCATAATCAGTATCTTTTAATGCCTGATGTAAAACAATGTGGTAGGGATGCATACTATTTTCTTGAAGAATGTCGTGGGTAATTGTTTTTGGGACTCCTAAGTCATTGGACATTTTTCTGATGCTTAAGGCGGGATCGCATTGCACGTACGCCAAAACGTTAATAATATTTTCCTCGATGCATGTTCTACGAATTCTTCGAGTTGCTTGAATGGGCTGCACGTTGCCAGTCTCCCGTATTCGCCTAGCCAATCTTGAAAACACTTCTCGAGAAAAATGTCTTCTTTGTGGAAATTCCATTGCATATTGTCACGACGCAATTGCAGCATTTTCGAAACATTGAAAATAAATGCGTAACACATCATACGCTTCCGCGTTAGTAAATTACATGATTATTTAAAAAAAAATGGATTAAAAAGTAAATCTAAGCCACAGAAAATATCAGAACTAAGTTTTGACAGTTGGAAAATCGGTAGTCTTTTTAATTTTAGCAGTTACCATGGCTATATGATTTGTTTTGCTCGCTAAGGTGACTTGATCCGATTGAGGTACTCGAATTTTTAACATTTTCTCCTATAAATCGATAACGGATGGAGATATCCCGATGCGATTTTTACTACAATTTAGCTAATTTTATGATGGCTGAGGGTCTGTCAAGAAAATAGTACCGTCCCATTAAACTTTTTTCCAAAAATAGCAAAAATGTGTAATCGCTGCAAATAACGTCCTCTAGTTAATTTGTTTTAAATTAAAGGACTCAACAAAAATGTCTTTTAAAAGACCATAAAATGGTCTTTCAAACGAGACTAAAAATATTCAAATCGGTTGAATGGTTCAGGAGGTATTAAAATGTAAATTATGAAAAATGTATTGGCCTCCCCTTTCCTTATTATGACAGATACGAAAAAATGTCACAAAACAAAATGCTGCGGTATTGGCCAAGCTATCAAATGATGTTTTCAAAGTTATAGCTCATCGTGTAACTTTCCTAGATAGCGTGACTTTTATGTTCCTTCATAACAGTTACGCCCCCTAGTGGCCGAATTACGAACTTGAAAATAATTTCCAGCAATTTCTATTGCCCACTTTATTTATAAGGATTTTTTTCCCAAACCTCTAGGCCTTACCATTGTCCACATACAGCCGCTCCGTACCCTTATCCGGACACCCTGTACAGAATCAAGTAAAAATGTCTTCTAAAATTATTTACACAAGAAATAAAATAAAACAAATAATGATAACTCCAAATTATAAATTATTCTGGTATCTTGGGTGGCCCTGGTGGAGCTGCACTGGCTGGCTAGAGATATTGGCAATCCGTCCCTGGTCCTGTGATTCAGGTAGCTGTAATCAGAACAACATTAAATAATTCAGTTTTTGACTGCGTTGTCCCCGCGTTATTGCAGATTTTAGACTTAATTAGGCAAAGGCCGATATAATTCTAAGTTAATCAGACTGAATAAACGCAAACGCTCCGCTGCGTCAGCAAAATGAATTTAATTTCAGACCCTGAGAATGACCTGGGACCTGGGACTAGCGCTCGTCCATTGCTAGCCGGCGAAACTGGAGCGTTCGGGGTCCGCTCGCTTTACAATTCAAATACTATGCCAGCTCGCGCTTTGCAAATTATTGAACTTGTGACATTACGTAATTTCTAGGTCCCTGTGAAGGGCGACATGTGACATTTCACCCCCTTACTAAGGGTGCCAAAATTACTGCGAACGGGTAGCTCTAGTCTGAGATAATTTTGTTTCCTCAGATATATATTATTATGATGTGGCTTATATGTTGAGATGCCTATTTAATTACGTAATATTTGCTCTACTATTTTCTTTCAAATTGACTTATTTAATTTGAATTTTAAATTCTATTCTTTTAAATAAATGTATTGCATTGAGACTCTTCAAGGGTGGTTCGTTAATCTAGTAGTCTGTTATTTGAAATTTTTTATTTTATAATGACTTGATTATGTACTGACACTGTCAGCTTAACTTCAAACAATGATCCAACAATAATCAAACCAAAAATGACAAATATTCTTTCTACTCACATATAATTGATTCAGTTCACTAAGGTAAGTACTTTATTATATTTATTTCACTCTTTTAATTGTCTTTTATTCAATATGCTTCTATAGGACTAATTAAGACCAACCTGAACTCCTCGTACTTTCACTGCTAGTCACCTCAAAACACCACTGTTCCTGAAGTTCACAGCTCCGATTCCCGACAGATCAGCCACGATGCTCTGCCAACCGTCAAATAACCTCCAACCTGTCAAAACCCTGGCTGCTTGCAGAAATGGTCCTGTTCCTTGTGCCCTTTCACGCTACTGTCAACCTAACAGCTTCCTGGCAAGTTCCCACTTCAGATGATCCCAAATTGATCTTCTATATTTCCCAGCTCCTACTCTGTAGTCAGCAACCAAACAGAATCGTCCAAATGAAGCAGTGCCACCGGCAACTCCCGTCAAAATGATCAACACGTCCTCCGGACAATCACTAAATACAGTAATTAATGTAACTTATTATTCCTTGTAGTTATCAAATAATCCAATTCCATTTAAATATTATTATTTTCTTCTTACCCGTATTTGGTTAAACCATATTCCATAATCTCTTCAATAACTGTATACTTGCACTAATTCATATTAATATTTCAACCTTATTTTCACCTCGTAGATTTGTTAACACCTTATTTTTTGTATTATACCAAATTAGCAATACAAATAAAGCTAAAATTTCCCGTTTTTTTATGAAATTCGAAAGAATATTTTTAAAATACGTCTACATTTTAAATTTGTTATTTTTACAATAATTCCAACCAAAATCACCTTTTATGCTAGATTACAATTATTCATACACTGTGCCTTTGTGAATATTCCTATGTGGGAAAGTCGTACTTCTAATTACCAAGCTGTTTGCCATCACGAAATTTACTGCTCTTTCTTCATTATCATTACAAACATCGTGTAGACTGTGTTTCCCTATTGTCGGCAAATATTCCTCTTCTTTTCCAATTTTCGCGTTGAAATCTCCGATTATCAGTTTTATGTCATTTTTCGGCATTAGTTCTACTTCCTTCTCCAATTTCGCATAAAAGGCTTCCTTTTCCTCTTCACTTTTTTCTTCCGTTGGGGCATTCACAGATATTGTTCAGGGATGGAGCTTGTAGTGGACTGTATGAATTTATTTTGGACAAATTACAGGATATGTCTTAGGGGTGCAGGAATTAAAAAGGGTACAACCCAACGGTCTCGTGCGGTCTTACACGAGATGATGTAACAAAAGACCTGGGGTCCGTTGGGCAGCGTGAACACAGTGAAACAAGATTTCAAACTGTATTAATTTAATGACTAGTTCTTTTCTATTTATACATATAAAAATACTGACTTAACTTACAAAGTTTAATATTTGCCCTAGTTCAAGCTGCTATTTCTACGTGCGTATCTAATTTCATAATAAACAAACTTGCAGAGTGCAGAATTGCAGGCTGTTCATCGGGTCATTCGAGCACTGATTACATTACTGCTGACGCTTTGTTAAGCATTTTCCGTATGCAATATATGTTTGTGAAATACACGCCTAATTAAATTAAAAGGATTAACATTTATGTTTGGTTCCTAAACATTCTGCCGAGCGACGATGGGCCGGGAAGGTGTGGCTGATTCTGTCTCTCCATCTTCCTCGTCTGGTGGCAGTGGTTGTAACCTGAAGCCTTCCGACGGGTCTGATTTTGGCCGTGGCTGCGGTCTCCTGTTCTTTCTCTAGTATTTCCATAATGTCCAGATGATACAAACTGATGCCAAAATACAGATTGTAGTACCGGTGTTCACCATGATGGTATGTCGATGGTGCCAAATTCGATAGTCCTGATGTAACTGCAACTCATCTTCTTCTTCTTGTAGGCGTTGAAAATGATCGGACGGTAGCAACACAGGTTCCTCCATTTGCAATTGAGGGTGGCTGCTTGAATTCTGCAAAGTAGTGTTAATAATTACTTGCATTGGTTTGTTGAACCCAGCTATGACAGGAATAGTAGTGAATAGCTGAGTATGCAAAATAGTCCGTTTTGTGTATATAGTACAATCTGGGGATATTTGGAATATGGCAACATCTTGAATCTTCACATCTTCTCGATTCCCGCTGCATTGTACTGCTGCTGTTGTGGGTTGATTGGAAATAAATAACCATGTATTGGCGGCGTACAGTTTCTTCCATACCAGTGTCTTAACTGTAAACTGATGGACCAAACATTTGATCTTGTTCAATCGCTGATAGATCTCGTCGATGATGCAATTAGGATTGTCTTCAATACTTCGAACTGCGGATGGCCTGCATAGGTAAAGATGTTTTCCTATTGGCTCGATCTCTTTTAACTTGTTCTCTTGGATTTCAAAATAGGTTTGTTCGTTGTAGTTGATAGCTAAGAACTCCATTGGCAAGTTCAGCGATGCGTAGGTTCCATTTCCCATCTTTACTGGAATTGGAGTTGGTTTTATTAAGTTGTATTCCCGCTTCTCAGTTATGTGAAAATAACTGAAGATCTCGATTGATTCATTGTTGATGCTAACTTCCATCTTGTGCGTTGGTGTAGTAAGAATCTCTAGGTTTGCTGGAAGATTGACCATTGCATTAGTCATTATTCTGTCAAATTGTGACGATGGAATAAATTGCATGATGTCTGCCCTTTTAAATTTTACATTTAGAAGTTGTTTGTACTTCTCACCCATCTCTTGTAAGTAGTTGGTAGTCATCTGATATGAAGTCAACACATGTATGTTTAGCTTGTTGTCGTCCGTCTTCTTGTACCAAGGTTCCATCTCATTGGTTGCTAGCAACCCTTCATTGAGTTTTCTTCGAAAATTATCCAACTTCTGGGATATTCTGGCTTTTATTACAATTGGCGCTAACCATCCTAATGGGTCAAACAAGTGGGATATTTCTGACAAGATTACCCTCTTTGTAGGATTTGCATCATCTCGAAGACTGACTCGAAACTTAAATTCGTCTGCCTTTGGACTCACACAAGATGGTGTAACAAAAGACCTGGGGTCCGTTGGGCAGCGTGAACACAGTGAAACAAGATTTCAAACTGTATTAATTTAATGACTAGTTCTTTTCTATTTATACATATAAAAATACTGACTTAGCTTAGAAAGTTTAATATTTGCCCTAGTTCAAGCTGCTATTTCTACGTGCGTGTCTAATTTCATAATAAACAAACTTGCAGAGTGCAGAATTGCAGGCTGTTCACCGGGTCATTCGAGCACTGATTACATTACTGCTGACGCTTTGTTAAGCATTTTCCGTATGCAATATATGTTTGTGAAATACACTCCTAATTAAATTAAAAGGATTAAAATTTATGTTTGGTTCCTAAACAGATATTATTGATATATTTTGAAATTTCATTTCAACTCGAATGTAGCACAGTCTGCTGCTTATTGCTTTAAAGCCTATGATTTGGTTATCTATATCTTTGCGTACCACAAAACCCGTTTCAAACTCATGTCTCCGGCCTGCGTCGCCACTATAATAAATAACATGCTTTCCTTTGTATAACCTTCCTACTCCCGGCCATCTCATCTCCTGAAGCGCCGTTATTTCCAAGTTGTATCTTTCAATTTCCTGTAGGATACCTGCTAGTGCACCAGCTTGGTATAAACTCCTCACATTCCATGTTCCAAATCTCGTATCCATTTTCACTTGCCGTTTCCGTCTTCTTAAGTTCAGTCCGATCCGAGGTTCTGCTATGGGTTTCGTAACTATGGGTTTTTCCGGGATAAGGGTTTAAAAAAGCACCCCAGGGGTAGTTAGCCCCTTGCCCAACCCCCTTCCCCCTTCCATTACTTATTTTCAAATAAACGAACAATCTTTTTTAAAACTTTTCTAAGTTGATTGCATTAATCTCCCAAATTTATATTTACTTTAATTTTTATTCAAAAACGATTTTTACGTATGATAACAATATATTTAATTAGCAAACAAACACCAGATAGTTTATTTTGCTTATCTATATGTACGAACTTAAGGCATATTGGAAAATCAAGAGAACAAAATGTATATTACAGTAAATTAAAAATTTAGGCAGGAGTGTTGTTTCCGTTTCCCTGGAATGCGGCAACTATTTCTACGTCGGTGTACGGCAGGCGAAACGGGCTTTCGGAGCGCCTCCTTCCGAGATTCGGGTGTCTGTCTTGAGTTGTTTCTGTTACTATAATCACAGAAGCAAATTAGTTTATCTACGGTATTTCTTACCCTGGGCGTGCGACTACAATTGGCGCCGAAAAGAGCCCGGGGAATTGTTATGCGGCCGTGGATTATTGGTGCGGCAGGCGGCCTTCGATCCGCGAGAACCAAGTGCCTTTCGGCGAGATAATCTCGAAATGCACGTGGCAGAATCTCGTCCTACGGGGATGTTGCCGTGCGGCTGTTTGTTCTTGCAGGTCGTGGACAGTTTCCTACGTCTCGATAAGCCTTCCAGGTAGGTCGCTAGCTATAATCTGAATAGTTAATAAATGCTTGACTGTCCGCGCAAGTTCTTAGCTCAAATTTCTGCTTTTATTATTATGGGCTAAATTTAATTGTTCCGAGTCGGGGCTCGGATATTTTATTAATTATCAGCGGATCGAAAACTGATTTCGACGCCGGTTTACGGGATAATAAAGCCAGTGATTTGGGCACTCTGTTGGAGTCGCCAAATCGAAACTGTCTTCCGGGATTTTTACGGGATAATTAACCCAGTGATTTCGGCACTCTGTTGGAGTCGCCAAATCGAAACTGACCACAGGATAGTTCTGGAGCGGATACCGGTAAAAGAAAAATCTCTCGGACGGGACAGGAACAGGAATGGAAATATATCGGATTTATCTTTGGGAATTAGGAATTGGGCATTCTCTCCAAATGAGCGCTGCAACTGCTTTTATATGTTTCATGTCGTTTTAAGTCGCCACTTCGGATATCCTTCGGTGGGGGAAAGCGGCTCGAGGTTCGACTTTTGGTTTCTACCGTGCAGCTCGGGTTTACGCTTGTTATCTCTTCTTCGGACGTCGGCAAGTTGCAACCTGCGATAACGCTTGACTGGGCCATGCATAAATTAAATACATTTTTAATATTTGTTTATAATTTACGCGGAAGCTAGCTTTACAAACTGAATTTTTGTAGCTTTGCAGCTCGGGCTGGCGGATCTTCTGCGGCGGGCTATTGGAAGGAATTATTTATTAACAGGGTGGTTTCATGGACTATTAGACAGGGATCCAGGTCGGGTTTTCGAGCGGCAAGATTTTCCGTTGCGCTGGAGGGTTAATAGGTTACTCAGCTGCAAGATCTTCCATTGCGCTAGAGGGTTAATTGAACCAGGTGAGTTGGTATTGCTTCTGCAGTTTTACTAACATAGGCAAAGGGAGGATTCTGGTCAGGTAAGGGTAGCTCAAGCAGTTCGACTTCTCGGTTAGGAGCTGAGAATCGAACTTGTTTCTGGACGCTGAGGATTTTCCTTTTATACTTTTTCGAGATAGCGGACCTGGTGATTCTAGAGTGGGGTTTAAAACATACTAGTTAAATGCGAGCCGGGGAGTAGGGATGCGTGGATTGGGCGATACGGCGAATCTTGCGCAGCTTGTTGGATTTGCACCTGCCTGACACTGTCTTATGAACAGGATCTTTTAAGAATTCTCCCAGTTTTTATTATCTTCCACGTTGTACCAAATGTTTGGCCTGACACGAATTTTTGTGGCCACATTGCTTTTAACAAATTGATAACTCTTTTAAAACGTATTAATACAATTTGTACAGGAGCTATCGTCACAAAGGTAGGAATCATCTAATGGTAGACAAATATAGTAAACACAAAACCACTAATAATAATGAACAATAATTAACTTTGCAGCGGAAAAGTGCAGCTCTGGCTGTGCTGGTGTCTAGACGCTTGGACTTATGCTCCTCAATTTCTGATAAAATTGGCTATTATTGTAATAACTGTGGTTTAAATTAAACTTTCATCATGTCTGATAGTGGCTGCTGCTTACTGTATAACAATATAATATCAAGTAGCCGTTCCAAAAATGGGATAAGGTGTATTCTATTTAATAAAAGCGTTCATTTTAAATGCCTTTGTTCCTAATTGAAAACCGCGACGCCACTTGCGATATATGCAAACAGACCACTGATTATTGTTCACCGGAAACTGTGTCGGCTTACCTTGTATTAATCAAAATCTTAGTTCTGCCTCTAATCAATTCGCCTATACCCTAAGTGATGTAATGAAAAAACTATATGCACTAAGCGATGATGTTATAGTAATTTACGATGCAAATAACGTTATCAAGCTTTTTACATTACGAGAGAATAGTTTGAATGAACGAGCGATATTAGGAGCGAGTTCTTTAAAATTCTCGAGTAATGTAGAAAGCAGATAACGTTACGTATATCGAAACACGGTTTATTTTATCCTAAAATACTAATCTTTTTCGAAAAATTGTTATTAATGACACAACAGCGAGACATATACAGGGTGATTCACGAATAGCGTCTGATTTAGCGTCTTTATTCCTGCAACACAAATTACTCTCTCATAGAATGCTTTGCTATATTTCAATTTGAATAAAATTTTGTGATTATGATTTCAGAAAAATGAAACAAAAGTGAAAATAATTGTTTTCGTAACAAAAATAATCCTTAATTATTGAGATATAAAACCCAACATGAAAAATTACCGGAGAAGGTGTTCAAAATGTCCCCCACGACTTCTTCCACATGGCTCCAAACGATTCATAAACGACCTTCTTACACGTGCCAGCATATCAGAGGTTATTTCATTACATGCTTGTCTAATGCGATTCTTTAATACATCCAAGCTTGCAAAGGGTGTTTTGTCAACTTTCTGTTTGACTTTTCTACAGAAAATAATCTAGGGGGTAAGGTCGGGACTACGGGGTGCCCAGGCATTTTCTGCACCTCTACCAATCTACTTATTTTGATACGTTTGTTGAAGATAGTTTCTTACAATGCGATGGAAATGTGGTGGCGCACCATCTAGCTGGAACCACATTTGACGTCTCATTTCGATTTCTACAACTGAGGTAAAATATTTGCGAAGAAACTGTAGGTAAAGTCGACCAGTTAATGTTCTGCGAAAAAAGTAAGGTCCGATAATTCTATTTCCGATTATTTACACCACACATTAATTGAAATTCATTTTTGAAAGTGTCCTACACGAATCCAGTGAAGATTTTTGTAAGTATAATCATGACAATTATGCATAATGACGCTACCATTATTACTGAATTTAGCTTCATTGGTAAATAAAACCATCCTCCTTCTTCTTCTTCTTCTTCTTCTTCTTTAGCTACTAGACGTCCACTCCTGGACATAGGCTTCTTCCAATGATTTCCATGTCGATCTTTGCTGGGCGGTCTGGATCCAGTTCTTTCCAGCATGTCGTTGGATGTCGTCTTTCCACCTCACCTGCGGGCGTCCGACACTTCTCTTTGATTTCCTTGGTCTCCATTGCATCAGGGCTGTGGTCCATTTGGAGTTGTTTCTGGCCACGTGGCCCGCCCAACGCCACTTCAGTCTCGCTACCCGCTCGATGATGTCGCAGACTCCTGTTCTTCTCCTAATGTGCTCATTCCGTATTCTGTCTCTCAGGCTCACCCTAAGCATTGCTCTCTCCACCGCCCTTTGACAAACTCGGAGACGATTGGCGCTCCTTGCTGTGAGTGTCATTGTTTCCAGTCCATATGTCGCTACTGGCAGGATGCATGCATCGTAGACCTTCCTTTTTAGATTTGTAGGAACGGTTGGTTGACGGAGGATGTAGCTGAGGTTCCCGAATGCCATCCAGGTGAGACCAATTCGCCGGGTAATCTCTGCTGTTTGGTTATCTTTTCCAAGTTGGACGTTATGTCCCAGATAATTGTATTCACTGACCACCTCTAGGGTGTGGTTCTCAATGGTGACTGTCATATCATCTGGACTCATGATTTTGGTTTTCTGAAGGTTTATTCTGAGACCCACAGCTTGCGAAGCGTCCTTGAGTTCTTGGATCATTATTGATAGTTCACTTCAGTCATTGCTAAAAAGGACGATATCATCCGCAAAGCGGAGGCGATTGAGACGCTTTCCGTCTATGCTGACTCCTTTCTGTTCCCAAGATAGACTCTTGAACACGTCCTCTAAAGCCAAGGTAAACAATTTCGGCGAAATTGTGTCTCCCTGCCTGACTCCCCTTTTCACGGGAACCTTTCCAGTGATCCAGTCTTCATCGATTCTTACATGTAAGGTGGCGTTCTCGTAAATGTAGCGAATCAGGTTGGTATATCTGGAATCAATGCGGGCATTGGACATCGCCTTCATCACTGTCCAGGTCTCGATCGAGTCAAACTCTTTCTGGTAGTCTATGAAGGCCATGTGAAGTGGGACGTTGTATTCCGTACATTTCTCTATCAGCGTGCGTACTGCTTGAATATGATCAGTTGTGCTGAAACCCTTTCTGAACCCTGCCTGTTCGACTGGCTGGTAGAAGTCGAATTTCTGGCTCAGGCGATTCGTTACGATTTTCGTTAACAACTTATAGAATATAGATAGCAGACTGATGGGCCTATAGTTCTCCATGATAGTGTTATCACCTTTTTTGTAGAGGAGAATCACTTCTGCATTCTTCCAGGAATCTGGAATCCTTAGTTGTCCCGAAATAACACACATAGCTGAAGTCCTTTTGGGTAATCAGCTTCCGGGTCAAGTTCAGTATACGGCCCGGTCGTATTTTTTCTCTAAATGTAAAAATGTTGTGGGTGCCACCATCGTCTCGTAATGTTTAAAGCAATGTTGTTGCGCTCTCGGCGGTTCAGGTTAGCGGTTTAGGTTAGTTGTTAGGTCTTGACGAATTTTTTTAGAGCAAAAAATACGACCGGTCCGTATACTGAACTTTACCCAGCTTCTTTCAAATCTTGAACCATAGTTAAATGGTATAGATGGAAGTTGTTGGCACACAGAATTCTCGAGACAGAGCTTTGCCTGATTTCTAAATTTCTGACAATGGTTCTTTGACTCACATGAGGATTTTCCGTGACTGCTTGTATAACAACCGCTTCATGTTCCGGATCAGTGGCAATTCTTGCCCTTGGTCTTTTAATTGGAGGTCAACTTTCGCGCAATTTTGATTTTAATCTTGAAAAAAAAATTTCACTTGCAGCTCTTCGATTGGGATATCTCCTCCTATACACAGCAGCTGTCGTTGCTGCGTGCTTTCGGCATTCCCCAGAAACTAAGAGCATGTCAACCTTTTCATTGTTAGAAAACATTTTAAAAAATAATTAATTTGACACACTTTAGTTTGACATTTCCCAAAATTAGATAACTTTGATTGCAAAAAATAAATTAAAATAAAAAACTGCAAAGCATCCTGTGACAAATAGTCCAGTCAATCTGTACATTTTACCTTGCATCAAATCGGGTAGTTCTGATTTTTTTATATGTTTTATATGGTTGAGGCCTAATCATGAATCTAAGTTTTCGACCTCGGCCGAGTGCCGGAAGTACCTAAAATAAAAAAAAACCGCGAAATATTCAACCGAAATACGGTTTTTGTCGATTTTCATCCTGACTCACTGGTTTTTCAGTAAAGTGATTATATACTGTGTTAAAGTAGAGAAAATTCTAAACAATTTAAGACCAGAACGGTTTCCGTAAACCTAATAGTTTTCAAGATACAGCTCTTGAAAGTTTCACATTTTTACAAATAATGATTTAATATGAAACTTTTGGTTATGAAATTATAAAACTATTTTCTGTCGTTTTGAAGGCCCGGGTGTGTCCTCCATCTCACTGTCACTGTCTTTCTCCTCTTCATTCGGCATTTTCTCCTCATCATCATCTTCTTTACCATCAGGTTCCGTCCAAGGGACATCATCTAATTCATCATCAGGTAATGAAGGGTCGAAGTCTGGGGAATCAATGTCATCATCAAGAGTTAATTCTGGCACATTTTCACATGACTGGCCGCTGCAATTCTTGCACACTGGTGAACATTTCAAGCCAGCTTTTCTACACCCGCATGCATTGATGCAACCCTTTTTGCAGCTACATGATATTAATTGCAAGAGAGACGGAGGGGCTGCATCATTTTCCATCTTTTGTGGAGTGAGACCTAGGGGGGTGCGCACCCACCCCCACTCGAGGGGATTCATGTCAATACCCAACCACTTCTGTACCTGACAAAAAACCATACACATTAATTAAAAGTGATAGAGATAAATCCATAAGTAAATTAATAACACAATAAATATAGAATACAAAGAAATCTGATAAATAATGTTATATGAGAAATTAACAGGAAATTAAATTGAAAAATGTATATATTTACCTGGTGGTAGGACCGCAGGGAGTGAAGTCGTGCAGCATCTCGAGTTGGAGGTAATCTGGCAAGGTTCAAATTGGTTTTTGCTGCAGCCCGCGCAAACAGCTGAAAGCGTATGTCACTGAGGTTTTGACTTGAACTGCCTCCGTATAGAGCAACAATGAAGCTCTCGCCTGCTTCAGCTACCTGCTCAGGGGTGACGCCAGAGTTAAGGAAAACAGCAGCCTTCTCAGCAAGGTCTGGTTGCTTTTGCATTAGCGTTAGAAATTTATTTTTTCCATAGCCAAAAAGTACCGATGTGGTATCGCAGCCACTAAACGCATGAAGAAAAAGTATCAGTTCAGCCGATGGCGCACACTTCAAGGAAGTTGTAGAATATAAAACATCTGGGGCCGGTTGCAGAAAGCAATGTCAAGTCTGGTGTTAGCTAACATCGCGTCAAAGTGAACAAAATCGCATCAAATTTTGTTTACTAATGTATTAGTTCCCATAAACATTTGAGATTTGATTCGTTTTTGTTCACTTTGACGTCGCGTTAGCTAACACCAGACTTAACATTGCTTTCTGCAACCGGCCCCTGGAGTTTTTCCTCGCCCACATTTTTGAAAAAATATGTTAGGCTGACATTTTGCCAATCCTGTATGGAGAACTAGCAGATCTATGTCTTCACCAGCAATCATAACAATGTCATACAGAGAGGCCATACAAATGG
Source organism: Agriotes lineatus (assembly GCA_940337035.1). NCBI lineage: Eukaryota > Metazoa > Arthropoda > Insecta > Coleoptera > Elateridae > Agriotes > Agriotes lineatus. The sequence continues at coordinate 106,626 of CALNHX010002830.1, forward strand.
CAGTGGTCACAATAAGTGTATCGGCATCTTCGACTGCCTGTTGCACTTGCACTTTAGCTTTTTCCAGGCGTGTCTTTAGCAAGTGAATTAAACGAATTTTGTTTCTTTCATTTGCTAAAAATTTATCTTGTGAAACTTGAGCAATGGTTGTTTCGTCGAATATGACATCAGGGGATGAGAATGGCTTAGCTCGGCGAACACGTTCAGAACTCTTAGTGTTTTTTTGGGTAGTATCTGATGGATAGCCGTCAAAAATTACTGCTACATGTGAGCCGTAGTGTGCTTCCAAGTATTGAATGTACCTTGCAGCTATCGAACCAAAAGAGGCACTGCGAGGCCACACAACTTTGTGAAGCAGATGTCCACCGTCCACTACCACAAATTTGGTTGTTCCTTGGATCTCATCCACTTCTGTAGGTGTGAAGGCTGAGTACAAAGAAGACTTAGTACCCTTCCGCATTCCCTCTTCATTGAATAATGACATAGGAAAAGGTGAAAGTTCGTAAGCGAAAAATTCTTTCAAATCTTCATCTGTCTGTTTCAAAATGCACAGCCTGTGGAACAGTGTGAGAGGATTGATAGTCACCTTTCTATCACCAACAGTAGCAGAATTGACAGCAGAAGAAAGCGACACCACCTTATTTTTGCGTTTGAATTTCACATCTTCGAAGTTTTCGCCAACAACTTTCGATATCCCTTCCCTTCCAATCTGTAGAGCCATGTGGCAGTTTACACTTTCACCTCCAACAACTCCACTGCTTATTGACATGATCAATTCCGTTTCAGGAAATGGAGGGTGTTGAGATAACCAGTGGCTGAACTTCGCTGTATCTGCATCATCTCTCGTAATACGAGAAGGTCGCATATCAACATGTTGCTCACTTGTTTCAGAGGTAATGTTGCAGTACATTTCAACTTCATTGCATATGTTCTGAAGGTACACCATTCCCAAAGTCCATCGGGTGAGTACGCTGTCAGTCATCCCGCGACCCCTGGTCAATCCTCCAGAGCTTTTCATTGTCCTCATCAAAGTTTGTTCTATAGTCATGTCTGACCACAAACCAGACCAGAACTTCTTTGTCCGCCTGATGGTAAAATATCCTCCAGTTGTGAACCTGTGGTATTCAATAGAATCCATTCTTCCTTCCAATCCCAACATGTCCTGTAAATACAAATGTGCACACTTGGCATAAAAAAAGTGACCTGCTGCATGGAAGAATGGCAGCATTTTTTGGACGGTGTCAAGATGGAAAGTCCAGTTTCCCATCCTCTCTGCTTCAATAAACTGTTTTATTAAAGTAACCATTTGTAAATACTGAACCCAGAGCTTAGCCGTTGGTCCATTTCTTTCCAGAGTGTGAAGGGCATTACTGAATTTACTTAGAACAGCTTGGTATTGTTCGTTTTTCTGCGCTGTCAAAATTACAGATCGGTCGAAGTAACTAAGCATGTCATCAATCACAGTTTCATCTTCTTCTGTCAAATTAATGGTTTTTACAACTTCAGTTGCTAGTGCTAAATGAGCCAAAGTATGAGCTCTCACTGCTCGTGAATATGCATGGCCAGACATCAACTTTTCCACACTATTTTCGGCATAAATTGTAGAAAACAGTTCTTTCAATCCACTGCCTCCCATTATTACTCCTATCGTTCCCATAAATGACATCAGTAGGTGAAAACCTCCCAACCTCACAACAACATTATTCAATTCGGTATTCTTGCAATTTGCAAGGATTTCTTTAGCTTTGATGTACAGCGGTTGATCAAAAGTAACAACACAGGTATTTTGATCGTAAGTTTTACATTTCTGATAGGCAACCCGTAGAGCTGTTAAAATGGTGTCGTACTGAGAGGGCGGATAATTTATGAATGGGAGATACAAAACTTTTGATGTTTCGTAGTGCTTGCCTTTTGTAGCTTCTTCCATGAATCCGTTCCATCCAGGAACATTCGTCTTGTTTAGGCCCTTTCCATAAAGCCATAAGATATCTGAAGGAGATGGCACAACATCTTCTGGTAGTGGATGAATGCTGTCGACATCCGCAATTCGAACAGCTGCCAAACCTTGGTTGTTTACTCTTTGGAAGGCTTCCAACTCTACTGAAGGAGTTTGTTGCAAAATTTGGGACGCGGTGCACGTTTTCACTCGGGCGATATTTTGGTCGGGTGCTATCGATTCATAGGGAGTTACAATCATTATACCCCCCATTGCGTGGAAGGTACCCAAGCCATCCATCGTATTTACATTAAAATCGGCATTATCAAAAATGAATTGTAAGAAAGAATGCTTCTCCATTGTTAATTTGTCCGGTCGTAGAATGGACGAGATTTCGAGTTGTGAGGTTTCACTGTAATTTGAAGAAAAGCCTAGGGTTGACAACAATTCAACAAGATGTTTTGACCCGAACTTCTTATATATATATACACCAATGCCATGTAGCAATGAGGAAATGAAGGAGCGTGGCCTCACTGCTGATATTAATGCATGTGATAGTGCAACGCACTTCTTATGCCACTTGTCCTTAGAGCCTCGTTTCTTTTCGAGAATTACTGTTTCAAATAAAAGTCGCACTGACTCAGGGATTACAGATTTTATGTTCTGTAAAAAGTTATCGGAGGGTGTGTATTGAGTTGTGTCATAAACTTGTTTACGAATATCTTCCCGAATGATATCAGCAGCTGCCTTTACCACACGTAGTCTTTCTTCCTGAGGATCTGATTTTTTGTTATTGTACCAAGCATTCGTAAGTATCTTGTATCCAGTGTTTTTGAAGCAAACAACAGATTTTTTGTTTGCGGTTTCAGCAATGACTATATCTTCTCCATACTTTTGGAATAGGCGAGCTTTGACTGTTCTGATATCGGGGCAGTGGTCTCCTCCTATTTGGTGAATTAATTCATCTAGAGAAAACTGGCACTCTTCAGAATTTTCCTCAAGGTATGAAAAAATGTGTGCCATGGCCTCATCAACACTAGAATGTCTGCGACCACCTCGCTTTAGTCCACTTGGTGGTACTTTGTACAGCTTCATCTGACAAAACAAATGGTATCTTGCATCTAGTGCAACCAAATCGGTGTCATGAGAAACACGATTTTTTATTTTCAATGCCCATTCGTCGCCTCGTTGTTCAGCTGCTTTTAAGATGGTTTCCTTGAGTGTCAGCTTTTCCACAGTAATTACAGTATTCCTTTTTCCTCGTCTGTTTTTTTTTGAGCTTTAATAAATTGTTTAGTTATTTTTTCTCCGCATAGAAAGCACTTTTCTTTGAAGCCAAAGTTCTCAGAGGAAGCTCTCTCTAACTTAGGAACTGTTTGTCCTCGACGAATAGCTGCTGCAATTAACTTAGGGTTGTTGTATCTTTTCTGACACGCACTATGCACGGAAACGTCACTCAAATCTTGCAATAAACGTTCATTTTCCTGATTTTTCAATGTAACACTGGACTGGATAAGGGTTCTTATCCCTCTTTCTTTAACTAACACGACTTCCCCTTCACTTAAACTGTTATCACAAATGAAACATAAACTTGCCACGGATTCAGAATCCGACATCCTGGAGAATGAAACTCGGAAAAACTAAACGCGCCACTGTGCTGACGATAGGCAAACAACTGGTGTGATGAATAAAGGAAGTTGACTCGATTTTTTTTACAATCGTTCTGAACACGAAAACATAACATCACGACAATAATATATCGGTTTCCATAACTAACTACTGACAGAAATTAAATAAGTATATGTATTTATAATATTAGATCATTACAAAATAGCTATTTATGTATCTAGCCCGAAAAATGGGTTTTTATGGACGATGCCTGAAATTGCTAGCCGAGGCAAGCAATCAGACAATGCCATAAAAAGCAGTTTTCGTCCGAGGTGCGTAGTACGTGTTTCCGTCGACCGTCTCGTTTGCAGCTGTAAAGTGCGGCCGTAAAGTGTTTGCGGACGAAAAGCATTTCCGGACGAAAAGTGTTTGCGGACGAAAAATTAATGGTGTCTAAAAAAGTGACAGTTTTCGTAAGTAAATGCGTCTGCAAAATCACATTTTATAGGTAGGTCGACGGAAAAATATATAATTTACATGTACAGCTACGGCCAAAAAAATGGAAACAGTAAATTCAAATTGCCATTTTTAAATGCCATTGCCTGTCTTTTCTAATTAGCAAATGATAGCTATCTTGGTTTTAAGGTACTGTCTATTCTTGTCTAACAATATTTTAAGTCACTATGACTAAGATCGTAATAATAACTTAAAAATTAATACAAATCCATCACTAAATTCGTGCCAAGATTTCAATTTTTTTGACGTAGATATACCTACATAATATAATTTCACAAAAATGTAGGTACGTATGTACTTCAATCTAGTTTAACACTAGATACCATTATTTCTTTTGTAAAACTGATTTTCTGTAGTAGAAAAGACTAAATTCGATATAAATGGTAAAATGTGAAAAATTTCTAAAACTTTGAAAAGCTGTATCCTGAAAAATATTATGTCTAATGAAACCGTTTTCGTCTTAAATTGTTTCAAATTTCCTCTACTTTAATACTATATATAAACATTTTTACTGAAAAACCAGTTCTTCGGGGTTAAAATTGACGAAAACCGAAACAAGGTCGAAAATTTCGGCTTCTTTTGGTTATTTGAAGTACTTCCGGCACTCGGCCGAGGTCGAAAACTTATATTCATCATTAGGCCTCAACCATATAAAACATATAAAAAAATCAGAACTAACCGATTTGATGCAAGGTAACAATCCCTTTTGATTACAGATTGACTGGACTAAAAGTAATTTATATTGCAGAAAAAACGGCACTAAATCACACACTATTAGTGAATCACCCTGTATCTGCTATGGCTGTGGTGGTGTCACTAGTAAGATAAAAACCATACAAGCGTCTAAGGATACCAATTCTACTTTTGCTTCAAGACTTCGCGCATGCGATTTAAGTACTATTACTACCTGCTGCAGCAACAAACTTTATATGTACTTACACGTAACGTCAGTTTACATTACGTTACGAGAGCATTTCTGCACACCAGTGAAGGTAAATATTTTCTACCTGCCTGGCCTGACCTCGGTGGTTGAGTGGTCTTGTTGTCTGCTTAGCAACCAGGTGGACATGGGTTCAAATCTGGCCGTATCCGAGAATTTTCTCGGAGCGGCAGTGGATTTGAATCCATTAGTTAAGTTAGATGTAAGTTGTTGTGTGTGTGGTATGTTTGCATGCGGGGGGAGCGTAATGTAAGTCGTGTGCGGCGCATTACCTCCGTTGCACTTCCCGCGAGGTATGAATGGTCCTCGACACCGAAAGGTAAAAGAGGCTATAGATTATGAATACCTTTTGGTTTTCCTTTAACGTCTATAAATGCTGTAATTTTAACTAATTTATTTTTTCTCATTTAGATGACAACACCACAGAATAATACCCTAAATCAGAATGGCCTCTCTGTGTCGGCGCTATTGACGTCAGCATACTCAATTTTTGTGACCTTGAAATTGTCCGCCATGATCCTAGTGGTGTGCAGAGGCGGTAAATTCAAAATTATGCTCCTAAATTTTAAACTGAACAGAAATAATCCGTACGTTTAAAGTCCATGCAATTTATATGGAAATTCACAGTACACCATGTGCCATCAAAAGATCTTTTCTGTGCACTCATATTAAATTAATATTTTAATACCACGTGCACAAAAAAACATAACCTTCTTATAAGGGGTCATTGACCGCCACAAGTACACGTGTAAAATATGGAAAACAGCTGACTGCACACCACCAGAACTCGCGCATGCGCAAAGAAAAAACCAGCTGAATTTTAAGCCGACAGGCCATTCTGTATTATTCTGTGACAACACACTGATCATCGATGAGTCTCCAACAGTGAGCATGAAGAATCTAGGTTTGTTGAAGTATTATGTACTAATAAGCAGATCAGCTCACTGTTTAGAGAGACAGTGAAGAAATGGAAGCATTGAAATAGTTGTTAGCCCCAGTTTGACCGACACTGTCAGCTGTTAAGAACTTTGAAGGAACACATTCCGAAAATTATGTGTCTCATCGCTTCTTCATAACAAAAATATTAAGCAGCAGCGTGTTTTATATAAAACCAGAAAGGCCACTGTCAGGAAAGATGAAAAATTGCTACTTTCTATACCCGGTGCGCAGGAATCTAATGATATAGCCATAAGTCTTTTGCATAATTAATATGTAAATATAAGATATGTATGTATACCATCGGTTGCAGAAAAAACTGGTACACATTTCGGAACAGCTCGTTTTTAGTTGTGCAATTACTGGTTTGCCTGTAATTATTTTCTATATGACATTTCAATTTTTATGACAGCGTCATTTAAAACTTAAAATGCCCCAATTAGATAATTATCAGAAAGCTATAATTAGCAGTATATTACAAATAGGGGTAAGTATAAGAAACATTGTAGATGAGATTGGTGTAGGTAAAATAACAGTTATTCTTCCGAAAAAGAGATTGATAAGTATGGTAATGATACGCTCAAATACAGACTCTGGCGCTTCTAGACATTCAAATTCTGAGGCCAAAAATCGTCTCGTCAATCATCTTAGAGAAAATCCTTTCAACACAACTATTCAGGCTGTTACTGTTACAAATTATCTTGCATAGCGTTTCACAGCATATGGCAGAATTAAAGAAAGCAAACTGCGTGACCAGCAGCTCAAAAAGCATTTCTTCCTGAAGCAAGCAAAAATCTAAGGTGGTTTAAAAGTTGGAATATTCAAACTAACCCCACGAAATGTCAAACTAAAATCTTTACTTTAAGGAAAATAACTACCGTGCCTAATATCAGCATTGATGGCAATCCCATACAATGGAATTCCACGGACTCGGCAGTTAGGTATCTCGGCGTCTACTTGGACAGGTACTTAAGCTGGAGCTTTCATCTCAATCACAAATTGTTACAGGGCAACAATATCGTAGGTTAAGACAACTTTATCCATTGATTAATCGCAAGTCAACATTGAAGCCTGAATGCACCATCTTAATGTACAAAACGCTACTACGCCCATTAATTCTCTATGCCTGTCCAGTTTGGTGTACTACATCTCAAACGAACATCAATAAACTACAACGATTTCAAAACAAAGTTTTACGAATAGCAGTGAACGCGCCGTGGTATATTCGTAACAACCAGTTGCACTACGAGCTAGGAGTATCACCTGTGAACGAGTTCATTCGTGAAACCGCAAAAAAGTTTTTACAAAACGCGAGAACATGTGATGGTGTCCTTCGCTATAACTTGTGCCAGATGAACATACATGGTAGATTAAAACGAAGACTACCACAAGATCTAGTGGCCTCTGAATAAATGGAAGAGTTCGGTCTCTGCTGTTGGATACTGGAGCGATGAAGTCCATCGCCAGGTCTGACGTAATACGGGACGAGGGTCAGCTGCTGCCCACCAGGACACGCCTTCGCACTGCCACGGGAGGCGCAGTGACCACACATGGGAAAATTGATTTGACATTGAAGATTGGGAATCAAACCCTCAAACATCGGGTCCTGATTGCTGACATCGCGGACGAGTTTATCCTGGGAATGGATGTTATGAATAAGTGTGGGTTCACTTTAGACCTGGAACGCGGCGTGTTGCGGGTGGGTGGGGAGGAGCTTTTCCTACACCCAAGAGATCGCAGTACGAGTGGTATTGGCGGAAGATGTTACTCTGTCGGGACGAACCGAGAGGGTCGTGGATGCATACCTAGCAGCTACCTCAGGTTGGCAGAACTTTGCGACTGAAGGAAGGCAATAGCTCCATTTATTACTTGGTGACGAAAAGGTTGTGGTACGAAAAACCTAGTTACCAGGAGCTCTGGTCTGCTCTTTTGGACCTTAAGGAGCAGATGGTGAAGAACGGTGAAACCCGGCTAGCGGTGCCGAAATTAGGATGCGGCCTGGATTCGTTCGACTGGAGGGTTGTAGGCAGCATGCTGGAAGTAGTCTTTGACCGGACCGGCATCCAGATTGAGGTCTGCTGTTACAGCCCGTTGCAAAGCATTGAGCCCACGGTGGACTGCTACTTCTTTGGCCAGTCGGTGTGCAGGAAGGGCACCGCCTTCAAATACCGCCATCGAACCCCCACAAGAGCGAGAGGGCAGGTACCCGTTGCAACTCGTTCTGTTACAGAACGACCTAAGGCAGTGTAGCGACCTTTGAGGCGGATCGCGTGCAGACAGTCAGCCTGCCGGATCATTCGAGAACGACCTCGGTGATTAATGCGTGCGACACGTCAGCATTGCTGGAATAATCGAGTGATGTCGCGAAACTTCCAGAAGGAATCATTCGGCGATATATAAATAAGCGCAGCAGGAAAAAATGGGCATTCCGAATCTAGCTTTGAAGTGCGCGAAACTTGCCATATAAATCATTCGTGTTTAAATCTTGTGTAAATAAATAAAGTGTATTTGTTGTTACAAATAGTTTATGTTAGTGTATAAATAATTTGTGTTCAGTATTAATAGTTCTTGTGTTTTTGTTAAGTCGTTAAATTAAATTGCTGTAAATAAATGCTTAAAACAAGAAGCGGCGTATAATTTTTAATAGCCCAGAAAATAAATCGTAACAATACAAAGGAAGTATTGCAATCGTGTAATGGTGAGCGGGTGGCTCCTCGGGCAAATGCTCGACTAAACTTGAGCCAAGTTACGAAGGCGAGCGATGTAAACAAAGATTCTGACAGTTCTCGGTGCACGCTAAACCAGTTTCACACGGTGCGCATTTTACGTAAACTTCCGTGGCATGTTGCCGTAAAAGAAATGACCGCACAACAAAACAACGCTAATTCTTCCTCTAGTGTAACGACGCGTATAAACGGTGTTCAACTTTTTCTTCAAAACGGCCAACCACAGAACGCCTTTCTATTACGTGATATTCACCGACCACGTGCGTTTGTTTACTTGGCTCGCCTTCGTATCTTGGCTGAAGTTTAGGATGCGTCCGGCTCGGGTTCGATTTCCGGCGGCTCTAGACGGATTTTAAAATCGTACGCCCTCGGCTACCACGCTAACATGTATGGTAGTCGTTAACCCCTAATAACAAGGAAACGCCTCAATTTCGACGGACAAGAAGTATTTTAATCGCGAAAAAATCACTTTTCGAGATTTGTTCAGATCTTCACATTTCAGGGTCCCTAGATGACGAAAAACAGGTTTTCTTAATTCCATCTGTGTATCAGTCTGTCTGTCTGTTGCCAGTATAACGCAAAAACTATTTGTTGGAGGAAAATCAGCAACTTTGCCTACAAAAAATAATTTTAAAAAATGTTCACATTTTGTGGTATTACACTCAACAATTTCGACGTTCTTTACTGCTGATTTAAAAAATAGTATATTATTTTATAAAGCGCTAAAGCGACACTTTTTGCGGCAAATTTGTAACCTTAGACTCTACAGATGAGCCCCAAAAAGTTACTGTGGCTTCACCTAAAATAATATGCTATTTTTCTTTAAACGTCGAAAAGGTTTTAAACTGACAATAATGTTTTAACAAATATTATACAGTAACCGAATGAAAAGATGTTGAGCTCACGAGCACGTAGTGCGAGTGAGATCATATCTTTGAGTGAATAAATGTTTAATTTACGTTGAGTATAATATGTTTTTACTCAATTTTGACGAAATTTTGAGTAAAAAATTAAAAAATTAAAAAATATTCAAATCAAGAAATAAATTTGCTCATTCATCGTCAATTTGATCTAAATTTTATAAATTATATATTACACACTACAAAGACAAAGAATAATTGAATGTAAATATTTGTAGAAATAATAAAAATGTGGTGTTTTTTATTGAAACTTTTTCAATTCACTAGTGAATTAAATTGCTAAAATTTCACTTGTGAATAAATGACTGTTTATGATGGTTGTTATGGAGCTAATAATGTCACTTTAAACTGTTAACATTGAATAATAAATATTATAGAGTAAGTGAATTAAATATACTTTTATTCACGAAAAGATGTTGAGCTCACGAGCACGTAGTGCTAAGACACTACCGATTAAATAGAATATAACTATCAATCTTGTAGGAGAGCTTGATTCAGGTTATAGACCCAACAATTAGTTCTCATAAAAGTTTTAAGTAAAGGAATGTCTTACATTGCGTGCAAAGCAGACCAAAACTTGTAATGTTTATCGTAATGTCTTTCTTTTGCATGACTAAACTACTGACCTGTGTTCTGTTGATCTAATTAGAAATTATATTTGCCTCTGAGTTGTATACGTTATCCCTTATAGCAATGGTGTGTGGTACTACTAGCACTGTTCTTTGATTAAACATTTGAATTGCTTTATACCTTCTGATTTTGATACTTTGACGAGAATAACAGATTTGAAATAGGTACTTGCTAGTTGTGAAACATCTTTTGTATTATCATCATAATCATAATCATAACTCTATAATAAAGCAGAACACTTCCCAAGGTCAAACATATCAACTCCTGGTCTATGTGCAGTTAGGTATTGTAGGCGTGGTCTTGATATTTTCTAAGAGCCAGTAATATGGAAGGAGAGAACAATTAATGCTCTTGTTAGGGCCTACACACATTTTTTACATTACACAGGAATGTTTGTACTATGTACACATAAATATTAAATCTGCAAATAACCTAAATTCGGAGCTTTGTACAAAAATATGGTTATAAACTTTTTGCAAGTGGACTTTACTACCTCTAGGAAGAAAAGGCGTCGTGCATCACGTGACCACAATTCGAGGTTGGAGGTAAAATAACCTAAAATTGTAATGTAAACATTACGGTAACCGTAGTTTCGGAGTGCTGTACTTGCAAAAATATTTAGTTTTTTAATTAGAATTGGCTGCCAAAGGATTATTTAAATATTTTTATTGCCATAAGTGTTTATTTGTTCAGTTTTTAAAATGCCTTCGTTCTGTATGGTGGTAAAGTGTGGTAGTAATGCAGCCAGGGATGCACCATTGATTCGTTTCTTTAGGTAAATAAGTATATAAATTAAATAGTTTATTTCACGATCTGTATTGTTTTCTTTATTATGATTTGATATTTTTTACAGAATTCCTTCAATTTTCACCAGTGGCAGAAAAGTTTCCAAACTCTTGCAGTTACGGAGAAAAAAATGGATTGCTGCAATCAAGAGAGACGATTTGACAGAATCAAAACTTAAATAAGGTCGTGTATGTTCACTCCATTTTCATTCTGGTAAGAAATAGTGAGTAGTAGCGAAAAATTTCGAATTTGTAATTTAAATGACTTCCTCTTCAGAAAAACCGGCTTCTTTGTTTGACCAAGACAACCCCGATTGGGTACCCACAAAATGTATGGGCCACACAACATCCCTCCAGGTGAAATCAACAGTTAGATTTAAAAGACTGAAAGATCGTGATGCTAAGGTATGTATCGATTGATTTTAGTGCTCGATTTTGTGCATGTTAGTACTGAATCTGAATGCTATACTTTTTATATTTGAAAGTAGGTATTACAGTTTTAATTGATTACAGACTAAACAAATACCTATTAATCCACCAGAAGACGTAGAAGAAAGTATGGATGTTGATGTTCCAGCGGAGATCACCCACGAGCAGCTTCAATTTGGGCTTCGTAAAGCAAATGAAGAAATTGATTCGTTAAGGGAGGAATTAAAAAAATATAAGTTGGACCAGGACTATTTCAAAAATAGTGATAGTAATACATTATATTATACAGGATTTCCTGAATATGTATATTTAGAAAATGTCTATAAAGTAGTAGAGCCTTACCTTTCAGGACAAGGCAGTTTGACAAAATTTCAACAATTAGTGTTAGGTTTAATGAAATTAAGGCTAAATTTAGCGTTTACTGATCTGGGCAATAGATTTCAGTGCCACCGTACAACAGCGGCACAAACATTTGAAAGGGTTGTCGAAATTCTTTATTGCAGACTAAAGTGTTTTATACAATGGCCAAGCAGAGAGGATATACAAATGAACATGCCCAGTTCATTTAAAAATGTTTTAAAGTTACGCACTACAGTGATAATTGATTGTTTCGAGGTTTTTATTGAGAAACCCTCAAATCTAGAGGCAGCTGCAAAAACTTGGTCTCATAAGCACCATCACACGATGAAATTTTTAATAGGCATTACTCCGCTGAAACCTGTGGCTTTCTCGACAAATTAATGCCGGGCGACTTAGTCGTAGCTGATCGAGGTTTTGCCATAGAAGATTCAGTTAAAATCTATTGTGCAGAAGTACAGTGCCCTGCTTTTAAAAAAAAAAGAAAACAGTTGAATGCTCTAGAGGTAGAATCGACAAAGAAATTAGCAAGCGTACGAATTCACATCGAGAGAGTGATAGGGCTTTTGAAATTAAAATTTAAAATATTGCACGAAATTTTCCCTTTAGTAGCCCTGAAAAAGGGGGACGATGATTTTGCATTTATTGATAAAATAGTAGTGGTTTGTTCAGTATTTGTGTCCTGGAATTGTTCCACTTGACTAAATATTTCAAATAAAAAACTGTTAAAAGCAAATTATTTTTATTTAATTCCAACAAATAAATACTAATATAATAGCTATTATAATACCTTACATATTACTTAGCTCACAAAAAAGCATTACATTTCATAAAATCTGTATGTTAAACCTACAGAAAGAGTTATAAATGTTTATTTGCAAAACTTGCAAATCCACGGATTATTATCAGGTGTTGTTTTTAAACCTAGGCAACTCAAATGGTACCATTCGATTTTGCAGAACCCGGAGTCGCACCCTATCATTGGCGTTTTCTCATCGTCTTCTTGCCGACACACACAATACAAAACTTTATTTGGATCGGCTTGTAGCAATTCTGCAGCACCATTTGTTTCGTCCTCTGATGTTGTTAGAACAACTTCATCATATAACTCTACAGGACATCTTGCATCTTCCCAGTCATTGTCCTGCTTTTCTACTTCTGCTTCGTCTGCTTTTGTTTCCGCTTTTGTAAAATACTTTCCCAGTACCTCAGGAAAAAGTACTTTAAAAAACAGATTTTTTGCTTTTTCGCTTTCACGTTCCCAAAATACGCTGTTGAATTGGATTTTGGTGAAAGTACAGTTTTCCTTACTCCACGCAAGTAAATAGCAATAGTCTACTTTCGTAAGAGCAAGTTGCATTTGCACCTGATAATAATAGGCATGGTCTTCTGAAACTGTCACTTCACCATCCTTAAACTTCAAAAAAAAATTCTTTTTCTCTTCCATCAATTCAATTACACCACTATGTCTTGCACAATATAGGCATTTCACCTCGAGAAGACCCATACCACAACAATCGCATTGTACACCTGCATCTGGAGATGCACCAAAATATGGGTAATTGGAATTTATGAACAAACCCATCTTGTCCGCTCCAAAATTTTCATGCGTCTCCTGCATTTTTTTAGTAAAATCAGCAACGGCTTGCACCTCATGTTCGCATCCATACTCTAGGGCCTTCACCTTTAATTTATATTGAGAGGGATAGCAGATGGACTTGATTACTGACATGGATGGCTTATCCACGGAGGTCCTGCAACAGCTTTTAAATTTAGAAGCTGTCACTCTTCCAGCTCGATACAAAAACCAAGCTCTTGATTTGGACTGCAGTCGTGTTTCCTTTTCAATATTTCTGCAGTCTAGGTTGGGTACCGACAGATCTGCGGACAAACCTGAAAATTGTTACATTAGGTAAATGTTATTCTCATTAAATTTAATTAAATTACAGACAAAAAATGTATTTAACTATAATTACCTATTTCTTGCAGTTCACGTAATGTTTTGTTCTCGTGCTCCTCCTTATAATGTACCATAATCGTAAATTTTTTCTTGTATTCAATTTCAGCATAAATCCGCTCAGAAAAGGGCTTCGTGACGGTATGCAGTACCGAACCTTGAGAAGTGTTTGCCAAATTTCGAAGTAAATCGAATTTCTCATCTTCAGTCATTGAGGGTACAACTGTTCTCTCCTTGTCTCTACATCGCAGAGGTTGATCGTGCCCAACTTTCTTCTTTTTTGCAGTTGCAAAGTCCAAGTCCACCCCACGACTTGGATCGGCAGGCTTATTTGTTGGGGGCATCCAATATGCCGTTTTACCCGTGCAACTAACTTGCTCCAACTTCCTCACAGCTTCCTCTAGACAAAATAGCACTGCTGCCACATGTGTACAGCTTTGACCAAGCCCAGCAACTCAGTCGCAATGCGCAGACACAATTTCACCGTCCTTCTTCGCAATTATCCACGGCAATAGCAACTTCTCTCTTAGACGTTGAGAGTGCAACACCTACAACAAACAATATAGTTAAGTACATAATTATCATTATAATATATTAAATTCTTACGTTTCCTAATACAAGCACGCAACACCCAAAGGTTTTCACGCAAATCTTTACCCAGCCACAAGCTGCCTGATTATATGCCTCGAGACTTTTGTAAGCTTTCATTTGTTCACATGTATATGCACTTTTGGCGTACACTAAATAATTAAATAAATCCGGATAAAAAACTTTCGGGAAACTTTCAATCTCGGTCGAGCAATCTTCTAATGCGATTAAGTAAGGATCAACTTCAATTGTTGATATTTTCGACATGTATCTATCTCGGTGTGCTTCCTCGAGGGTTAAATAATAATTGCTCAGCTCCATTTTCTTCCCCTTTCAAAAAATTGCGTTTATTTAAAATAGAAGTTGGCCATGTATGCTGGAGAATACCTACCCACTAATAATCTCTTTCTGCAATAACAACACCTTAGTTCTTAAACAATAATGTCACTATATAATATTTCTAACACTACTAACCACTATTAACTACACTTAAAACTGTTAAAATAACTTTAAAAACGCTAAATCAACAAACAAAACAATACCACGCGACGCAACTCCAAGCATAAAAATCTGGTGTGATACACTCACACAACTTCCTTTTACAGTGTTCTTATAATTAGTCAAAAATTTCATTTTTAATTTTTAGCCATTTGTCAAAAATTACAAATACTACAAAAACGGTACAAAATAGAGCGTTAGTTGAAGAGACAAATTTTCTCTAGAATTTTAAGGTGAATTCAAAAATGTAGTAATATACCGGGTGTTTTATTTAAAATGGGAGTTAATAAAAAAAATAGCAAAAAAAAACAAAAGAAACCCACTTTAGAAGTATTCAACTGGAAAATCACCTATTTCACATCAATACACATTAAAAATGTAGTAAAAATGTAAAGTTTAAAAAAAATCGTTGGAGGTATTCAACTGGAAAATCACCTATCTTTCATCAATATAAATTAAAAATGTAATAAACATGTAAAGTTTGAAAAAAAATCGTTTTAAGAGTTGTTTTTGAAAAATTTTCTTCAAAAGCTTGCTGTCGCATCTAGATAGTACACAAAACTTATTTATGAAGTTTCAACGCCATACCTCTTTTCGTTTTTGAGATATTCTGTTCACAGACAGACAGACACACATACACAGACAGAATGACAGACCAATGAACAAAAATATGTATTTTGGGTTCAGGGGACTTTAAATCTGTGGAAAACTCAATTTAGAATTTTTGGGGTGAACCCAATACTTCCTTTCGTAAGAGGAAGTAAAACTCTTAAAATCTTGGACAATGTGCAGCTAAGAGTTTATCATTTTCGAGAGATAGTATTTTAAAGACGGAGTTCTGTTTTCCAAAATTTACGGCTGCATAATCTGCAGACAATGCTGATATTCTATTACTTGGAAGATTGTGCTTTTTCAAAGAGCTAAAAAATTTTGTCAGCTATTGCTTTTGCTGACGAAATGAAGTCGTAATACATGAAATAAAGGGGGGAAATAAATTTACCCTCTATCGGGAAATGTTATGTCCCGGGCGATACCAACTCGGGACCGGAACATTGGTCATCAAACACGGGACTGTCCCGGGTAAATCGGGACGGGTGGTCGCCCTAATGTTGATTCACACACCACTTATAAGAACAAGACACCAAGCCAAATAAACAATATACCAAGACAAAATTACAAAAGCGACTGAACACCAAGAACTTTAAGCAATAATGTTGCTGATATCAGGTTGTTTTACAAGTGGGGTTGATTACCTGAGTTTTTGGAATAGGAATTAGACCATAACAATAAAACATAATATTTCCTTTATATTTGGGATATTCCAAAAGCAGATAAGTACTTAATTGTCCCTATTTTCAGAAAATTGTAGGTTTGTCTAAATATAGTGCTTTTAGAGATCAGCAAATTCCAGGAATTTAGTTTTTAGAAACTGTCCCAGTGACATTTCCACTAACTGGATTTATAGCATTGTAACAATAATTAGCATTTAATCCTAGAGAAATAATAAACCGTTGGTATAGAATGAAAACAGTATGGGTAAAAGTGAGGACAGTCATGGTTGCTCAAAGAGCCGCACTTCCCGGCCGATCAGATGGCGCCACTTGTAGAGTTTGCCTTGCAGTGATCTATATTATTTACCGGACATCGCTCTCCTGTCAGTCATTATTCTTACCCCTAGAGAAATAAGACTTGGTTTATTATTTCTCCAGGTTCTTAACCAATTTAAAATGGTTAAAATTAACTGCTGCGTGCCAAACTGCATCCCTGAGAGGAACCACGGTCGACATCGATCTATACATCCTGAAAAAAACCCTGAATTATACTCCAAGTTGTTGCATGCAATTGGTAACAGAAAGCTTTTTACCCTCAATAAAAACTATGTTTACGATAACTTTCGGGTATGCGACAAACATTTTGTCAAAGAAGATTTTGGCCCAAATAATGTTGTAAAAAGAACAGCGTTACCAAAACTATTTTTGCCAGTTAGGTAGGTGTATACATAACGCATGTAGGTAGTTTTTTGGGGTAGTTGCAGAGCAACAAAGTTCATCCCTGATAGAAGTGGCACAACATCTTACTGCAGATTTTTCAACCAGTATGCCAGGTGAGTTAAGGTTATTTTTTTAAGTAGCTGAATGTGGCATGCTATTTTTTCCTAGCAGTTATGCCCCAGATCGAACGAGAATATTCACATAGCATCCCGCAGGGTGAAATTCTTGAGCCCCAGCTAGGGGCAAGGCCTACGGCAGTACTTCGATTAGAGCATCCTGGGGAAACTATGGAGTTTGCTTGTATTACACCAGGTGCAGTATTGAACACTGAGGCAGAGAGTATAACACCTCGTCCTCAAACACCAATATTACAAACAGGTAAATTTGCAACAGTTTGAGACAAAATACAGCTTACCTCAAAATGTTGGGAAACTCTTGACCTTAGTTTACCTACGATAAAATATGCTGCTTTAAGGCAGCTTATCTAGTACGAGGATGTGTTGAAAAGTTCCAGGCTTTAAATAGAAAGAAACGTGCTAGCGAAATATGAAACATTTTATTCAACGTACTCCCCCCTCAAGCTAACACATTTAGCACAACGCTTCTCCAGTTTTCTTAACCCCTCCAAATAGAAGTGGGACGGTTGTCCCTCCAAAAACGCCTCCGTAGCTGCGATGACTTCCTCATTGGAGCCAAACTTGTTATGCCTAAATTTATATATTTATACCTATTATTTGTGCACCAAATTATGTAATTATTTTTGTAGTTGTTAAGTGTCCTATAAATGGAGATTTTTTTGTTGGACAATAAATCAACTATTATATTATGTCGTTTTTTTTCTTTTGTTGACTGTTAGCCCAAGAATAGCGTCGAGTAATTATACCTTGGTCACAAATTGTTAATATCAGTACCCAAGGAAGTGAAAACCAAAGCTGCCATGTGAAAACGATCTTGATAAACCAGCATGGACCAATACGATGATTTATGGATTTCTATGATTATCACTGATTGTCTCATGCTAGGTTATCAAATATCAAATTTCAATAAACAGTATAGTAAAATATTACCAGAAATGTATTTTCAATTTCCCGCCAAAATGAACTTCCCGGCCACTAGAGGCGCTGACATTCAGTTCTCTTTCTGTCTTAGGGACATTTCATTCTATACCAACGGTTTATTATTTCTCTAGGCATTTAATACTGAACAGAAAAAATCTGGTGTGATACACTCACACAACTTCCTTTTACAGTGATCATATAATTAGTCAAAAATTTAATTTTTAATTTTTAAGCATTTGTCAAAAATTTTCAAAAATTACGAATTCTACAAAAACGGTACAAAATAGAGCGTTAGTTGAAGAGACAAATTTTCTCTAAAATCTTAAGCAGAATTCAAAAATGTAATAATATACCGGGTGTTCCATTTAAAATAGGAGTTAATAAAAAAAATAAAAAAAAAACAAAAGAAACCCACTTTAGAAGTTTTCAACTGGAAAATCACCTATTTCACGTCAATGCACATTAAAAATGTAATAAAAATGTAAAGTTTGAAAAAAATCGTTAGAGCCGTTTTTGAAAAAATCGAAAAAAACTGAAAAATCACAAGAGTAAACACCTACTTCCGGTTATGCGATTTTCTTCAAAAGCTTGCTGTCTCATCTACATAGTACACAAAACTTATATATGAAGTTTCAACGCCATACCTCTTTTCGTTTTTGAGATATTCTGTTCACAGACAGACAGACACACAGACAGACAGACACACAGACAGACAGACACACAGACCAATGAAAAAAAATATGTTTTTTGGGATCAGGGGACCCTAAAACGTGAAGATCTGTTGAAAACTCAATTTCGAATTTTTGGGGTGAATCCAATACTTCCTTTATCGTAAAAGGAAGTAAAAAGAAGACACTATTCAATTCAGCAGTATCGGTGTATCCAATATGTAGGAAGAAAGTGGCCTGGAGGCTATCCAAATATTTCCAATCTGTAACGTGCTTTTAAAACTTTCTTTAGTGCAACAAAAGTTATTAGATTCGTCGTATATTTTAAATGCGGCATATGCCGCGGATTTCAGCTAGTATACAAATATAATACATCCACAGATTTTATCTTACATACAACATACATTTAGCTTAGATGATGCCTCCATGAAGCTAATCATCACAACCTAGTTGGTATATCAACATAAATAAAAGGTGTTGGTATTTCTTTATATAAATATATTTAAAGTATAAAAAATAGTAATAGTAGGAAATAATAAATATGCTTAAATTATCTAAAAACTAAATCAGTATCACTGGTTTCGGTAGGTGTAAGACTAATAGCTACACTAATACGTTGTACTGTTAAAATAACAATTTATAAGTCATAATTCATTTAAACTATTTGGAGTAGGAAACAAAGTATAGTTGCCAGTTTATAACGATAATCTTGCAATTTTACAAATTAACACCAATTATATTAAGAATAGTGAAAACATAAGCATTTGAAACCATAAAGAATTATATACACTATATACATGAGTACCTACTTTGCGCAAAAGTATAACTGCAAAAAACTAAAAATATCATTTCTGACCTATGTTAAAAACGTACAAATCAGTCTCTGAGTAAGAAACATATTGAATATGCTCTTATATACTCTACCTTAAAATAATATACCTGCATTCCATCAACAATATATTACTAGATAATAGTCGATCAAGCTACAAATGTTTCTTATTTATGATTAGAGCATCTTCTCTTTCTTCTGATGACTGATCTTTGTCACCCCATCTCCACAGTTCGTGAGTTCCATCACCAGTCCTCTGAACTCGCTTTTTGATCATTTCTTGTGGGACGGTTTTAAGTTCGTAAGCCCAACCAATCTTGGACATGAAGTCAATGAATGCAGTAGTAAAATTGGTGCTGTATTTTCCAAGCTCAGCAGTTTTGTAATCCCAAGGGAACGTGTGATGATAGTTGTGCCAGCCCTCACCCATAGCCAATACTGCTACACTGATGTTTTCGGCAGGATTGATATGTCTATATATGAAAATATAAAGGTAAGTATTTTATAATACATAAAATTATGGCTACCACTTTTACAAACTCACAATTGATTGTCACAGAGTGCAAATAATTTATGAAGTTTATTTCATTGAAAGAATCTGGCCAAGGATTTATTTGAAATGTTATTTAAACATGAATTAAATTACCTGTCATAAGGTTTGTCTCCGAACAAATGGGCAGCAGAATTGACGAGCCATGTAGCGTTCAAGGTGAAGGTGTAACGGAATAAGTTGAGGCAGAAAGCGTTCATGAAGGTTTCATTCCAGAGATACATTGGCACACAAGTAGGAAAGACGAAGCACACCAAAGGCATCACAAGGAGATAGTATTTCTTTTGGTATCTCAGAATTGGGTCTTCATACAAGTCAGACAGATCAATGCCTTGGCCTTTAGCCTTAACTTCTGGGTGCTTACGGCACAAGAGCCATCCTACGTGAGCGAAGAAGAATCCACGAGTGGCATTGTGGGGATCGGCATCTGTTTCACTGTACTTGTGATGGACACGGTGATCTCTTGCCCAGTCAATTACAGCATCCTTTAAAAGAAAACACATATGAGTGTTGTTAAACCAGTCGTTTTACAGATGTAAACTGTAATTAGTAGAGCATCAGCTATGAAGTGAATGTTTTCGTTTTACTTACTTGGAAAGCTAGCGTGTTGAAGGTGGTTAACAGCAGTCTCAGTGGCCATTTGGCTTTGTAAGAGCGATGGGCCCATAATCTGTGAGCTCCAGCAGTTATACCAAGCCCTCCACATTGATACAGTACAAATGCTGCAAATAAATATAAGTAAAATTGAATTGTAGAACTAGAAAAATGTTGCAACAAAAATTTGGGAATATTCCATTAAAGCAGAAAAACCGCGGTCATCAATCGGAGCTACTGTGACAATGATAATCCTCGCGGTAACGTAAAATGAATCACCACACAGCTGGGAACCATGAAGTGGTTTACATTCACAATGAACTTGAGATACCCGTACGATACCAAGTTATTTATAGTTTAAAAATCGCCGAGCAAAACACTGCAAGTTTTCGCGTTTCGGAAACGACTAGTGGATTAATTTAGTATTCAGAAAAACTTTTTGAAATTTTCTTAAACAGTAGTAAAACAATCATTAAATAATTATATCGTTAAGATAACTTCTATTTGTAGTTAAAAGGTTTTATTTTGATATTAATGTTTTCAAATACTCAATAAGTTGTGGATTTGCCACCATAACAATTACAGTAAGCGGTGTAGTATGATTAACATTATTTGGTTCGCTGAATTAAAAGACACTTACCGAAAAGAGAAGTAGCAATCTTTGCAGAGGTAAACATGAGATAAATTCCATACAGAGACAAACCGTGGAGGTACACGAAGAGGATGATGTTTCTCCACACGAGGTCGATCTTGCGCTTGCCATTTTTAACCTGGGGCACTTCTTGCACGGTAATCTCGCTGTCGTGTTCATGCAGGACGCCAGTGGGTGCCGAAATGTTTGGAGCCATCTTAGAGAGGTGCTGGAAAAAATACTTCTCTGAGTACATGCAACTATCAAACCACAATTATTACGATATAGTCACGAAAATTGCATGCTAGTCCGGAATGAACTACCGTTTTAATTTAAGTTAAGGTCCTTGACCTATCCCACCGTCGCATAGTGGTCATTTTATTTATTCTAGGGATTAATAAATAGTAGTGTCTAGCAAACTTATCAAAATTATTTTGTAATTGTTTTTCTTTATGCTTAAGTGGAAGTTATTTGAAATAGCAGATTTGTCTATGATTTACATAAAAACAAAACCATAAATACAACGCCAACGTATTTATTTTTCGCAATCACACAAAAAAAAATTATATTTAAAAAACTATTTTAGGGAAATATTAAAACAAATGTTGGTTTAACTAAAGTGCTGAATACCTAAACTATGCTATCGAATTAGCCTTCCATATCTGAAGCATCGGAATCGTTATATGTCAGTAGCGAAGCATTCGTTACTTGTGGCTCTTGCAATAATTGCAACACATCTTTAATCACAGGTTCATTGTGCGAACGTGTGCCTACGCACTGAGATGATGAAATATGGGGATTTGATGAAACTAGAAGAGCATTGAATAAAGCGTCGCGTCGGTTAGAAAACGCATCACTAGGCGAATGGCAGATATCGACTGAAAGCTTTGATAAATTACCTGTATCGGTATCAAACTTTCCGGTTCGGTGAAGCAACAGCCTCCCCATTAGGTTACTGATTATATGCTTCTATATCGAAATTAGGCACTAACCATTAAAATAGGCATATATAGGTACTATAAAATGTATGTGATTGCATCCCCACTGTAGGAACCTAATTTATTTGCACAACACCTAAGATTTTATATACAGGAATACGATAGCCTAAAAGGTCAAAATCCTAACTCTAGTAATAACATATTCGCGTTGCATGAGCGGCAAATGTTACGACAATGATAATATCGAATAAAGATGACATAAAACACCAATATCTACTTCGAGTGATAAGTAATCAATTCCTATTGCATTACTTTATTTCTTAAATTACAGGCGAATTGTTCCTTATGAAATCTTAAATAAGTCAATTAAAAAATAGTTATGAGGTGGAAAAACAAAATGAATTTATCAAAACAAAAGTTTTAATAGCAAGATTACCCAATCGACAACAAAAATCTACGGATTGGCAATATCATCTATCAGGATTATGGTGCGAAACCTTGACTGACATTGACACGCCACTATCTTGTACATACTTTAAAGTCATTTGGACTTGTGTATGAACACAAGGAAAAAAAGAAATCATAAAACTAAGATTGCATCCCAAAAGCAGCTTTTAAAAAGCAAAAACTACGTGTAATTTGCGCAATGATAATAATGTTTGGTTATATTACCCATTGCGTATTTGTGAACTTATGCAATTATATAGTTATACTGAATGATGTATTAAAGGGCAAATTTTAGAGGGACACAATAGGGCAGAACAGTTCTTTAAAAAACATTTGTTTCAAACACTTAAGGAAGCTGTGTCAATTTTTTTAATTTCCGAGGACGACAGCAAGAAGCCGATAAACGTATCGAGTACAGTTAAAAAAAATAGAAAGTACGGGTAAGTCCGCTCTAATTGGAGTTTAAGCAAAATAAAGCTTCGTTGCAACTAGAAAAATGCAGCACGATTATTAAATTTTTTTCTGGGGGGTGATAATAGTATATTATGTTATTAGGAGCAAAAGTAATACTATATGTGGCGCGGCTGGACAGGTTATCTTCCGAGCTTGCGAGCCACATAAAGATACTTTTGCTCCGAATAACATATAGTAATTTTTCTTCAAACGTTTTTATGACAAATTATTTACAACTTTGTGAACAAAATTCGAAGAAAATTACTTGATCTCTTCAGCGGCAGATAATATTATCTGCCGCTGACGAGCGGCAGATAAAGTGTTTTAGATGCCATGGCAATGAAGTGACAGTTTAGCATCATCAATCAAGCAGTATAATGTTACATTTTACTGCCTTTTGAAGAAAACACAGGATTATTTGGAAAATTTAGAATTTTAGAAAAATGAGTAGATACTATTTATAACAGGAATTTGTGAATAATTTTTCAATAATATGTAATACATTGTCATGAATTAGGACTGATTAGTGACTTTCGCCTGGCGATTAATTAAAAATATGCACACAATACCAATAAAGCAAACGGATAAAAAAAATTTTTTTAAATAAATGGGGAATATACAACATACTACACTTAAAAATACACAAAAAGATTTTTTTCTAATTTTTTCAATTTATTGCCGACCTTTTATCATCAAAAAACTCATTTGTATCAGATCAAAATTTGTGGAAAGTGGAAAGTTTAAAACTCTAATTATTGCAATTTTGATCAGAGATTTACAAGAAATTTTATTTATTATTTTCAGAAAACACAAAATGTGCAATTAAAGAAAAAATCAGGTTTTGCTTTATTAGAGTTTAGTTAGTAAGCTGAAACTTTAAAAAATGTTGATATTGTTAATTTAGTTTTTATTAATTATTTATACTATAAATATATTAATAGCCAACCAGTTCGGCTTACATAATATATCATTGAAATATCTAATATAGAAAGACAATTTAATTACATCCACTTTCATTAAGTTAATTACAGTTTTATGATAACCAGGAGACGATTGTTGCAAAATAATTTGTGGATATACATAAGTCGCTAGTTGAAATTAATAACTTGAAATCAAATCAATGTTAAAAAATCTCTAATTGCTCCAATATTACTTCAACTTTCCAAAAATTGGCTCTATTAAATACTAAAGAAAGAAAAAACACTTACTTAAATCAGTAGCCGTTGGCGGGAAATAATCCAAAATTGGGAAAATTACGCAGGTTGAAAAAGCAGGAAGCGCTTACAATTCAACTCACACTTCGCAGACAACTGAAGGTACAAGTAATAGCTATGAACTGATCTTGCCCTGAGGTGGGAGAGCATTTATATAGAAATTGCAATTAGTTTGGGATGCGATAACAAATAACAGCCGGTTAGGGAATCTCCGCGACTGGCAGTGTCAAAGTCTCGGCAAGGGCCAAGGTGCAAGCATCATGTCTCATTCCCATGCGAGATGTCATTGTGGGGCCACGTTGATCACACGATGCCGCCTTGCGATCTGAAGCCCTTTGATTTTTCGGCGCAGTGGCGTAAAATCCGGGCCACTTTCCATACTTTGTCCTTCTCGTGTGCCATCTTCCAAAATGTGCTATGTTGGAAATTTTACAAGGAGGGGTGTTCACATTTTTACAGGAGATGCCAGGCATACCCTGGCATTTCTCGCTTGGCCAGTTTTTGTCTTTCCAGGTTTTAAGGATATTATGGCGTTTGACCAGAAAATATGTTGTTAATTCAAATATGTTTGTATATGCTTAGAAGTGTCATATTTTTAGAATAATGTTTTACGAGTATCATCTGGACATGGATATTATCTTCTCCAGGGTTAGTATCCTTTGCGTTGCTGGTTGTCACTTTCAGTTCTTCAAGGCTAAATTTCATATTATATATCGGGTGGATAAAAAATGACCTCTGTTTGAGCCCCGATAACTCATGTTAGAGTAGAGATACAGGTTTGACATTTTCAGAGCTGTAAAGAAAGAATGAAAAATTATAAACGCAAAATTTAAATAATTTATTTCAAAGAATAACAAAACCATAACTTTCTAAAGATTACATTGAGAAAAATGCTTTTCCAAGCGTACTTATTTAGCTAGTTAAAATCTAGGTATAGAAACAACTTCAACTTATTTAAAAATATGCTGTATTGGCCCTTCATTTTGCATACGCACTGCTCTTAATCTTTTCTTAAATTGAGAAATTGATTTTCTAATTAAATCTAAAGATATTTCGTCCCAAGATTCTTGTATCTTTGCCCTCAATTCGTTCAGTGTTTCAAATGCTGTTCTAAGCTGGAAATAAACCAGTTCTTGAAGTGCGACCCATATACAGTAGCCATTTACCAGCTACTAGATTTAGTGTGTTCAAAAGCAAACACACCATTCCGTAGAAAAAGCATTCTCGAAAACCAATCTTTCTAAGTTTCCTGATTGGGTATTTTCAACAAACTTGTGCGAGACTTGGTATCCATATTTTACAATGTTTCTTCGACAATAATTCCGTGATTCACTTCATTAGCTGGGTGGCGTGCCCAACTTGGAGACGTTTTTTATCTACCCTGCATTTCGCCATCGTCTGAAGAAATTTGGTGTGATTTTGTTTCTCTTTTTCCTTTTTTGGTTAGGAATGTTACGTCGTAGTTTTTTGAACTAGACATATATTCGAATTGTCTGGCTACCGTATTTGCCCCCTTAATCCGAGTATTTGCAACTACAGTCAGACCTCACCGTTCGCGGGGGTTACGTTCCAGAAGAATGCCGCGAAGCGCAAACCGCGATGCGCAAGTAAACATATAAATGATAAAAACGGGGTTAGGTTCCATAAACTAGATTTATTTATACTATGCAACTTCAAAAAATTCAAAAATACATAAACGTGCGTATACAAACATGCAAATACGTACATTTTCAAAACATATGCAAATACGTAAATTTTCAAAACATAAAATATAAAGCAAAAGACACTAAAACAGAAAACATTAAAAAATTATAAAATATACTGACTGCAACAAACAAATCAAGTTATAATTTTACAATTTATTTCAGGTCCGATTTGGTAATAAGAGATTCAAAGAAATGGGCTCGATAAGTTCGTGATAAATAATTTTATTTAGGTGTTCATGACATAAAGCGCATACGTCTGCTTTATTTGCTTACGGCCGGACTTATAAAGGTCACTAACCTGACATTAACTTTAAATCGTTGTTAAAATTAACAAAAGCTCATCAAAACGTTGGCGCTTATGACATATTATTCATTATTAAAAAAATGTGTATGCCCTTTTGTTTATTTTAATAGCGAATTAAAGTTAACGTAAGATTAGAGGCTCAAGTAAGAACGGACCTCGCTAACGGAAAATACATCGAACGAGGAGGAACCCGCAAAATGTATGTGATACGAAAATACAACAAGGCACAGCATTTGCCGTCGACAAGGGCAGTTGCTGTCCAAAATATAAAGACCCTGACAGATTTCTTAGAAATCGTTGGAAATTATGATCTGGTAGGTATCAGGAACGCGATTCAAACAAACGGAACAGAGACCGTTTTCGAAATTATAGTAATCGGAACTACAACCAGTTTCCGAACAAAAGATTTAGGTAATTGGGGCAAAACCACAATAATTTTTGGTAAGATAGCAGAAACAATTATGATAATAATAATGCACACTACAGGAACGGGAGCAACAATAATTACAATCAATATCGAAATAACAACTACGATCGAAGAAAATACAGTGTATTAATTCAGGGAAAAAACCAGGCGAAGAATGAACAAACACAGCAAGACGGCTACAAGAAAAATCAGTACATAAACACGATTTATAAAGAACAAGAGAGAAAGCCAAATACAAGAGTGGACATGACTAAGATCGAAATAGTGGACGAGCATGAAGAGCCGTTCACTGAGCAAAAAAACTCTATTTATGAATTCACCCTAACTATGCTAATCACACCGAACGAGAAGAACATACCGGAGCATTTTTATTAGAAGAAGAGGACGAAGAAAAAAATACATTACCATTTTTAAAGTAAAATTTTAGAAACCAGGAATATTTCGCATTAGTCGATAGTGGAGCCATATCAATATCACTGATTTTTTTCCCTTTGTTTCCGCCCCCTTTCCACTGTTTAACAATAGCAATACTTTCGCTACTTTGGCTGTTTGGAAAACATCTTCGGTTATTCTGCAATACAAATCGATAAACAGCATGAAAAAATATATTTTTGATAATTTTGTCTAAAATAGTTCAACATAATTATATGTACTAGTAGTAGTTTATTATGTAACTATATCTTTCATAATTAGCGCTATCTTACCTATAAGATTCTCAAAGGGTTTTTTCTGTGTGGTCCATGAAACGAGCTACCTGCTCCATCTCATTATCCTCAAAGTTCATTAACTGAAGTATGGTCGCGATTTGCTTTCTAAAACTAGTGCTTGTCAAAAGTCCCGGTTGTTTTGCTTGATATTTGCAGTTTTTTTATTACAACCGATGACCCATTCGTTTAGCAATCCTTCGGACCAGGATTTAAATAAGTATTTATTCGTCTGAGGTACTATATTTGTGTTAGTTAGTGTTGCTATCAAGCAGTATATGTACGTAAGTTTGCATTTTTGTAGTAAATAAAACAGCAACTGACTAGCTGCCCTTTCCGAGCACCTCAACTCTCTCAAAATGTTTGCTCATGGCCTTTTCTAGTTTCGTTAAAGAACTTAAACGTTGCTCTTAGTTAAGGATTGCATGATCTATTTGATAAGAGTCGATAGTCATAAATTGAACCTTCCCAATACGTTTTCTGTTGAACACAAGCACAAGTGCTAAGGTACATTCTGCTAAAAGTTTGTAATTGTTTGCTGTGTTTTCTTTGTTTCTAAGTTTTTCGAAAACATTCTTGCATCCTCAGTAGTTGGCAATCATTTGGGTTACGTCGTTGTACCAATGTTCTGATACCACTTCCTTAAGCTCCGTAATGTTTTTAAGCTGTTCATCTCGATTTTCTTGCGAAAAACGAGAACGTTTTCTTGGCTTGGTCGCTTTCTTTTTCGAGAGTGGTTTCAAAATTAAGGACAAGCGGTGAAGCCTTAAAACTATGATTAGAAGGATAATTACCAGAAATTGTTTTGGCTACAGCAACTATTAATAGTTACATTTCTGGTCGAAGTGCCTGCATTAAGCTTGTTATTGTGGTAAACTTTGCTAA
Source organism: Agriotes lineatus (assembly GCA_940337035.1). Classification (NCBI taxonomy): domain Eukaryota; kingdom Metazoa; phylum Arthropoda; class Insecta; order Coleoptera; family Elateridae; genus Agriotes; species Agriotes lineatus. The sequence continues at coordinate 134,851 of CALNHX010002830.1, forward strand.
TCCAATTTTTAGTTTGGCTAATTCTAGAATTTTATTGCACGCAACAAATTGCAAAAGAATGGCCAAAATGCCAGTACTTAAAGAAAAGTTGGCCAGTTTTAGATTGAATTATATTTGCCTTGCATTTTTTGCGGTGCCTCCACAAGTATTACTTCTTAAAATACTCCAAAGAGCTCACCCAAGGAAAATAAGTATTAAGTACGAATTCTCTCATTTTTAAGGCCATTTCCTGAGATATGGATAGTTTCGAATGCCACTCAATAAGTTTTAATATGGTCCCTGATAAAAAACAGTGAACTTCGCCGAATGAGCATATCTATATTATAAATCTACAACTTGTTGTAAATCTAAAATCAATCAACATAAACAGGGCGAAGTTCAATATGTGTAAGTATTTCCATTAAAACTAATTAATTTTTTAAACAGTAGGGAAGATCCGTAGTCTAAAGTTTGAAGACAATTAAGCGCGAAATATTCAATTTCAGAGTTTAAACGTTTTTGCTGATGTGTTATGATCATTCATACAGAGGGAATATACTCTTGATTGTGACATCGACGACACGTGCATAGTAACAGAAGAGGCTTTATCATAACGATGACTTTAAATGCATTTTTTTCATTAAAAAATATTTGTTCTCCAAGAAAGGTGAAATCAATAGGATAAACGTAGAAATAAGTCTTTCATTAAAAAAAAGGCCGAGAAAAAATCTAATTCAAATAGGTATTAGCAACGGGCTAAATAAAGTAATAAGTAATAATACTAGTAGATTTCGTATGATAAAGTTTCCTTTACGAATATTTCGGAAAACGGTGTTGTAATTGTATTTTGTAACTTGAAGACTGTACCTACCTTAAAGTACAATAAATTCTAATTTGTAGCAAGGTAATTAAACAGCCATTGAAAATAATAAGTTGATTATAAAATAAGTTATAAAAACCGAAGCCGGTGTTAACAAATGTGAAATAGTTATTTACATATCAAGTCATGAAAGTTATGGCGTGGCGTCCTGGGAACGGCTTGGGCTGCAGGAGCGGACGCTGGTCGTCCTATATGGGGAAGGCGGCTGAAGTAGCGCGACGTCCTGGAAACGGCTTGGGCTGCAGGAGCGGGCGTTGGTAGTACGGCGGCTATGTCCAAGATAGGCATTAGTCCAGACTGGCTTCCTTCTGGCTGAAGTTGCTTCGTGGTGGATGGTCCTGGTGCCTAAGTTCGGAAGAGCGCTGGCTGGTTCTCGTCCTAAGTCCGGAAGTGGCTGGAGGATCCTGGTGACTAGAGTGGCTTTTTTCTAGGCTGGAGTGGTTTCCTTCTGGTTGGACTCCTGGAGATGGCGGATAATGATCCTGCTTGTTCGACTCGCCGAGGCAGAGTGATTTCCTCTGGCTCTTGTTTCTTTATTTAAGGGGCCCAGTTCCATTGTGATGCACTCCCTTGATGCTTATTGGCCAGTCAAGCGACGACCCATTTCTGGGGGTGCTGATTGTGAATTCGTAATTCTAATTACTTGACGCTTCTAATTAGCGGTTTGATTTTACCAGGGCTGGGTTGCTGACCAATAAGCACGCATTTTGATATCCAACACTTCATAGTTAAATTGAACGCTACTCAATTACTCAATTTAAATGAAGATATTTCTGTATATTTACATGACCGTTTTTCTCCGCCTCGCGACGTAAGGGCGATTTTCGCAGGGGAAAGCCAACAGTTATTTTAGCTAACCTTTTTGCCTCTGTCTTAGATTTATGCTTCCGGTATATTTGACAAGCTGTCCCAAATCCCTGTTTTCTTAAGCCAAAATGTAGTAGGTCTGCTGAGCCTTTTATTCTCGCTAGCCGCCTGTTTGGATGGCCCTGTTTTAAGCTTTGATCGGCGCGCGCTCTATGCCTGTAGATGTTTGGACATATATGATGTTTTCATTTGATTGCCTACGCCGTTAGCTTTCTAAAAAGTCCACATATGACCTAGTGGGTAGCTTGCTAGTATTTTCTAGCGGCTTTTTGAAAAAGATTCTAATATGTTCCCCATTTAACTGAGGCGGGTGGTGTGACGATCTTGCTAACATTATAGCCACTGTAGCTAACATCTGGCCCTTCCAGCACGAGTTATTGCCTGGGGCCGATATCGAGCGGTCGCATTCTTTCTGAAAACTTTGGTTTTGAATTCCCCGGGCCGAACTCGTATTAAGCTTAAATGCTTAAATTACTTAAAAAGACGAGTTTTTGCGGTTTTTGCTTTTTCTAATTTCGGCTTCGCTTAGTAGGCGCAATAATTTTTAGGCTTTCTTTGCAAGAGAGGTAAAAAAAATAAACAACGATATAATGCAGAATGAATGCAGGGTCGAATTTGAACTAGAAAGCAAGCTTTGAGTAATTCGGTTTTATATTTGATATGGAGTATTATGCTACATTGTTGTAATATTTACTTTTGTGTTCTTGGGGCTGTTTGAAAATATTCTATTACTTTATTTGTATTCGTATAATTATGGGCTTTCGACTAAACCAGCCACTGAAATATGACACGTTCTAAATTTCTGCACAAAATCGGAACGAGTCCAAAACTAATCTCAAGACTGAAGGCTGTTTTTCAGAATCGGGCGGCGTTCTGCAGGTAATTTTTAAATTATAGACGGACTTTTGCGGGAATTAGCCGAGAATTCCCATTTGGGAATATTGTGAGGCCCGGGACGGCTGGGAGTTGCATTTCAGAATGCGAAGGTTCGGATGTGTTTTGGCAGTCTGTGGGCGAAGTCGCACATGTGTGAACGTGGAAGCTAATCCACCGCTGGTGTAATTCTACCGCGATTGTGTGTTTTGAAGTGATTGAATTACTTATAAGAGAGCGGATGAAACTATGAGGTCTGTAAAAAGGAATGCTAATGCTTGTGTAGCTTGCAAATGTAGTTATTGTACAGCAAAGTCGGACATTCGATATTGTCCGCACCGATGCTGATTGTAGACAGCTTTCTTGATTGGGTCGCTGTTAATTGTTATCGTTGGCCAGGGGCTCAACTAGTCGCAGAGGCTGCCCTCGCCTCTTGATTAGTGGTCATTCGGCGAGGTGGCCTACGATCCTTGACCTGATAAGCAGTGTGCTTATCAGTGACTCCAGTTAGCGCGACTGGGTGGCTTTTAGGAAGTTCAACTCCCAAGGATGCCTTGTACCTGTGTCTTTTACGGTCCATGCGGCCACCGGAATTGCGGGTTACATTGACATGGGTTGAACCCATTGATGCCGTTAACGTTCGGTTAAGGCATACTAAATGAGAGTAATACCTAACGATGTCTTCTTCGAGATGCGACGTGGGACTATATGGGGGGCCATAAAACCCTCTCTAAGTATTATGTAATGAGCACATTACTGCTAAAAGCTGAATGTTTGTTGTTTTGCTTGCATGACTGTTTGTGAAATTGGCTGGGCTTATGTTCGTGGACTGGCGTGTGTGACCACCTGGTATATGAAAGGGCTCGCCGACCACCTTGCAACCCTCAGTATTATGTTTCTGATTTACAACCCCAGACCGTAGGGGCGTTATGGAATTTCTGGTAAGTCGCCAGTTCTTGTAAATGTATGCATGTGAACCAATCTGAATCCAGGAAAAAATAAATTAGCCCGGGGCACCGAAAAGATGTGCCTACAACATATTGTTTTACAAGATTAAGATAATAAGCGATAATTGTTATCAAAATATTTTTGTATTGTATTCTTTACGGAATTAATTAATTGAAACAGCGGTACAAAGTCCATACTTTTACTACGACACACGCCGGGAAGTGTTTCATGGCAATAGTAAATTAAATATCAAGCCTTTAAGTTTCCTTTTACATGCAGCAAAAACCAAACAGGTGCAAAGTCCATTGGTTATACATTGTTGTATTTTATGTATATTTTAAATATTCAGGTATTTATTTATATTTATTTATATATCGCACTCAGCCAACTGCCGTGAGGCCAATTATAGACGTCTCTGTGCATTTATGGGGACTTCCAACCCCAGTAACGACTATTATGATGTTGTTATGACCGCCGGGACCAACTATTTCCGTGACAGCCGTATCACGAGGCGCCGAGAGATGCAGCCATGGAACTCCCATCCAAGTTCTGACCAGAAAGAGCGTTGCTTAACTCTGCTGATCGAACGTGGACGCTTGTTCAAGCTACACCACCCGGGACCATATTTAGCATTGATGGAACTACTGCAGGAAAGAGAACAAAAGAGAACGGTTGCTTTACGATCGAGAGCAAATGATTCTTGATTGGAGGTATTGTTATTGTAAATGTCAATGTTTGTGTATACTAATTCGCGTTTGAAAACTTTATATGAATTGTGTAACCAACATCTATTTATATCCTATCATTAAAAATATTTTAAATTATTGTGACTATTTAATTCACCTGTCATCTGTCAAAAAGTGACCAATGAAAATCCAGAATTTTGACGTTTCTTGACCAATGAAAAAAATATCAGCGGATATATCTTCCTAGAAGGTATTCAAGTGACTATTTTAATTAACTATTTTTATTAGATCAAGTCAATATTTGTGTTCTGTTACTACAGAAATTGCGTAGTTTGTTGCTAGATTTACTGCAAACTAATTTGAAAAAGTGGTTTGGTTCATTGGTCCCTGGAATGCCATTCTTAGTCCAAGTAAAGTAGAATATTTTTGCGGTGGTATCACTACTCATGTCCATTAATCTTAGAATTAGGACTCGTGCTAGCGCACTCGTCCTAATCGAACCTAAGCGCAATCATATATATAATACACATATATTGCTAGTAGGGCCTGGAAACGTCAGAAAACAATACGGCGCCGACATAGTCTCACTTAGAGTATAACGCGTCTCGTGCGCATGCGTGAGAATTCGAACTCCGCCTTTAGAAGCGAATTTTAAACTTGACCACTTCCCCATTGGCCGGACGACGCCGCCGCGCTTGCACACAGCTCATCATTATACATTGAAGAGTTGGTTGTTTGTCTCACTTCCTTGGTGAGTTTCCCACTCATAGCCGCTAGCAATATAGTAAGTATTAGATATATGAGCGCAATGGACATTCGTGATACCACAGCAAAAATATTCGACATAACTTTGACTACTCATGATATTATAAGTGAAAGTTTTATATTATTACACACATAATAGTCGACGTATTGGAATACTATTAATAATTTGTAAAAAATGTTTGGCTATCTGATATGTATTCAGATATATCATCTTTCCTGATATGCTAAATTTAGAATTTTAGGAATAGGGCGATAACATTTACCCATGACGGAATATCTTTATGTTGCCTTGGAAAGCATACTAAGAAATTGTGCAAGTTTGGCAGATGAAATAACACTGGCTAAAAGAGTCACGCTACATTTTAAAAATATAATGAAATAGTACGAGACGTGTATTCATTTTTACAAATTCCAGATATTGAGTTCTGTAGTTTTCTTACGAGATTGCTATTCTGATAGTTTTGACTTATTTAAATAATAATGAAGGGCACTAGTCCTGTATTGTTTATTATTATGGTTAAAGGTTACGTTTTCGGTAATCAAAGAGTAAGCACATTATAAGTACTATATAAGGCATATAAAGTAATCTTTGCTTGCAATCTAATTGGGCACTCAAGTAAAAATGATATGACCAAAATTAGTTCTCCTCTTTTGTGACCGCTACGTAGTCCGTAAATTAATTTCTGCTTAAAATAAAAATAACGAGGAACAATATTATCTAGATTTTTATATAGTTTTAAGAATTACTATAATTTAAAAAAATAGTTCAATGGAATAATTTGTAATCTGTTTAAAAATAATGGAGTGTCGGCATCATAGAATATGCAGTACATGGAGGAAGCTGCTATGAACTGGTTGGGGTTCTTCAATTGACTGTAGCAGAGAGCTATCTAATTGCTGTGAGCTGGACCTAGAGAGTGTGTTAAAAAGTTAGACTAGTATTGTATATAGAAGATTTGAAAGAAATGTTTCTGAAAGAAAAGATTTATGACAAATAAATTAAACTATGTAATGCTTAATTAATAATTAATTGCAGTAAGCTGGCATATTATTATAAGAGGTGTTGAGTTGAACGGTTGGGCGAACCGTCACCATACACTTTATATTGAGGAAATCGACATCTACGTAACCGATATAAAGTTTGAACGAAAAAGGTAATTTAAAATCTAAAAGGAATATAAATACAAGTCCCAACTTGAGTAACGAGTTTTATTAAATGAGCTAGTATTGAAATATATAATTTAAGTTGTACATAACCATATTTATCTTAAGTTAAGCCTTGTAGGCCAAGCTCCTTCATGGGGTGTTAGTGCCTCACCATTATTATTATATGGGAAGTAATTTTGATAACAAATAACTGTTACATGAAACCCACGGCTTTACATCACTTCCGAATGAAGGCATTCTGTAGAGATTTTCATTAAGGTCACTAGATTAATACAATAAGTGGAAGGTACTCCCATTCCATTCTTCGCCTGAGAATGTGAGAAAATTGTGAGATAAAGATAACAAATACAAATTTACCAAGTGCAATAGAGAATACACTAGTTTTTGGGGATTTTTCTTTTAGTGTAATGGCACTGCTGTAACGTGAAGTTGTGGTTAGATTTTGTTTTTTTATCTCCAGTTGGAGAAAATTGTGCGGCAAGGATAGATATAAAAATCACTAATGGCGGTACCTTACACTTTAGTGTGTTGATTTACTGACCTTAGTTTTCATCTGCATTTTGTTATTTTTAAAAACCTTACAGGGACCAGGAATCGAACTATCGAGTCTTGATCTTTAGATCAGTAGCCAGAATGCTTAACCACTGAGCTACTGAGCCCGGCTTGCTAAAATGTAAAGATACATTTAGAATGTAATACCTGTTTCTTTTGTTTCAGTGCATTTAATCTAAGACACTACCGATCAAATAGAATATAACTATCAATCTTGTAGGAGAGCTTGATTCAGGTTATAGACCCAACAATTAGATCTCATAAAAGTTTTAAGTAAAGGAATGTCTTACATTGCGTGCAAGGCAGACCAAAACGTGTAATGTTTATCGTAATGTCTTTCTTTTGCATGACTAAACTACTGACCTGTATTCTGTTGATCTAATTAGAAATTATATTTGCCTCTGAGTTGTATACATTATCCCTTATAGCAATGGTGTGTGGTACTAGTAGCACTGTCCTTTGATTAAACTTTTGAATTGCTTTATACCTTCTGATTTTGATACTTTGACGAGAATAACAGATTTGGAATAGGTACTTGCTAGTTCTCATACAGACAATGTGAAACATCTTTTGTTTTATATACAAATATAATACATCCACAGATGTTATCTTGCATACAACATACATTTAGCTTAGATGATGCCTCCATGAAGCTAATCATCACAACCTAGTTGGAATATCAACATAAATAAAAGGTGTTGGTATTTCTTTATATAAATATATTTCAAATATAAAAAATAGTAATAGTAGGAAATAATAAATATGCTTAAATTATCTAAAAACTAAATCAGTATCACTGGTTTCGGTAGGTGTAAGACTAATAGCTACACTAATACGTTGCACAAAGTATAGTTGCCAGTTTATAACGAAAATCTTGCAATTTTACAAATTAACACCAGATATAATTAAGAATAATGAAAACATAAGCATTTGAAACCATAAAAAATTAAATACACTATATACATAAGTACCTTCTTTGTGCAAAAGTAGAACTACAAAAAACTAAAAATATCATTTCTGAGTTATGTTAAAAACTTACAAATCAGTCTCTGAGTAAGAAACATATTGAATATGATCTCATATACTCTACTTTAAAATAGTATACCTGCATTCAATCAACAATATAGGTATTACTAGATAATAGTCGATCAAGTTACATTTGTTTCTTATTTATGATTAAAGCATCTTCTCTTTCTTCTGATGACTGATCTTTGTCACCCCATCCCCACAGTTCGTGAGTTCCATCACCAGTCCTCTGGACTCGCTTCTTGATCATTTCTTGTGGGACGGTTTTAAGTTCGTAAGCCCAACCAATTTTGGACATGAAGTCAATGAATGCAGTAGTGACATTTGTGCTGTATTTTCCGAGCTCAGCAGTTTTGTAATCCCAAGGGAACGTGTGATGATAGTTGTGCCAGCCTTCACCCATAGCCAATATTGCTACACTGAAGTTTTGGGCAGGATTGATATGTCTAGAAATGAAAATATAGAGGTAAGTATTTTATAATACATAAAATTATGGCTACCACTTTTATAAACTCACAGTTAATTGCCACATAGTGCAAATAATTTATGAAGTGTATCTCATTGAGAGAGTTTGGTCAAGGATTTATTTGAAATGTTATTTAAACATAAATTAAATTACCTGTCATAAGGTTTGTCTCCGAACAAATGGGCAGCAGAATTGACTAGCCATGTAATGTTCAAGGTGAAGGCGTAACGGAATAAGTTAAGGCAGAAGGCGTTCATGAAGGTTTCATTCCAGAGATACATTGGTACACAAGTGGGAAAGACGAAGCACACTAAAGGCATCACAAGGAGATAGTATTTCTTTTGGTATCTCAGAATTGGATCTTCATACAAGTCAGACAAATCAATGCCTTGGCCTTTAGCTTTAACTTCTGGGTGCTTACGGCACAAGAGCCATCCTACGTGAGCGAAGAAGAATCCACGAGTGGCATTGTGGGGATCGGCATCTGTTTCACTGTACTTGTGATGGACACGGTGATCTCTTGCCCAGTCAACTACAGCATCCTTTAAAAGGAAACATATATAAGTGTTGTTAAACGAGTCGTTTTACAGATGTAAACTGTAATTAGTAGAACATCAGCTATGAAGTGAATGTATGCGTTTTACTTACTTGGAAAGCTAGCGTGTTGAAGGTGGTCAACAGCAGTCTCAGTGGCCATTTGGCTTTGTAAGAGCGATGGGCCCATAATCTGTGAGCCCCAGCAGTTATACCAAGGGCTCCACATTGATACAGTACAAATGCTGCAAATAAATAATAGGCAAAATTTAATTGTAGAACTAAAAAAATGTTGAATCTAAAATTTGGGACTATTCCATTAAAGCAGAAAAACCGCGGTCATCAATCGGAGCTACTGTGACGATCGTTGCGGTAACGTAAAATGAATCACCAGACAGCTGGGAACCATGAAGTGGTTTACTGTGACAATGAACTTGAGATACCCGTACGATATCAAGTTATTTATAGTTTAAAAATTACCGAGCAAAACACTGCAAGTTTTCGCGTTTCGGAAACGGCTAGTGGATTAATTTAGTATTCAGAAAAACTTTTTGAAATTTTCTTAAGCAGTAGTAAAACAAGCATTAAATAATTACATCGTCAAGATAACTTCTATTTGTAGTTAAAAGGTTTTATTTTGATATTAATGTTTTCAAATATTTAATAGGTTGTGGATTGGCCACCATAACAATTGTAGTAAGTTGTGTAGTAATATTAACATTATTTGGTTTGCTGAATAAAAAGACACACTTACCGAAAAGAGAAGTAGCAATCTTTGCAGAGGTAAACATGAGATAAATTCCATACAGAGATAAACCGTGGAGATACCCGAAGAGGATGATGTTTCTCCACACGAGGTCGATCTTGCGCTTGCCATTTTTAACCTGGGGCACTTCTTGCACAGTAATCTCGGTGTCGTGTTCATCCAGGACGCCAGTGGGTGCCGAAATGTTTGGAGCCATCTTTAGAGAGGTGCTGGAAAAAATACTTCTTTGAGTACATGCAACAATCAAACCATAATTACGATATCGTCACGAAAATTGTATGCTAATCCGGAATCAACGATCGTTGATGCCGAATAAATTTAGAGTTACATAATCAGGGATTTAAGATAATGTCCCTGACCTATCCTACCGTCGCACAGTGGTCATTTTATTTATTCTAGGGATTAATAAATAGTAGTGCCCTACAAACTTTTTAAAATTAGTTTGCAATTGTTTTTCTTTAAGCTTAAGTGGCAGTTCTTTGAAATAGCAGTTTTCTCTATGATTTATATAAAAACAAAACATTAAATACCACGCCAATGTATTTATTTTTCGATTCAACTTTTATCAATCACACTAAAATATAGAGTTTATATTTTAGTGAAATATTAAAACAAATATTGATATAACTAAAGTGCTGAATACCTAAACTATGCTATCGAATTAGCCTTCGATATCTGAAGCATGAGAATCGTTGTCAGTAGCGAAGCATTCGCCACTAGTGACTCTTGCAATAAGTGCAACAGATTTTTAATTAACGGTTCTTTGTGTGAACGGGTGTCTACGCAGGGAGATAATGATGAAATATGAGAATCTGATGAAACCAAAAGAGAATTAAATAAAGCGTCGGAGAGAAAACGCTACGCGAATGACAGATATCGACTGAAAGCTTTGCTAAATCCCCTGCATCGGTATCGAGATTTCCGGTTCGGTGGAGCAACAGCGTCCCCATTAAATTACCGACGAATTATTTTATTACAGTTACCGTTTAGTGTTTAGGTTTAATGCCTTCGTAACTTTTGCATGTAAATAAAATGAGCAAAAATAAACGATTATTTGGTTCATGTAACTCTCTGACCTAAGTCTCCATGGTATGTTTTTAAAGTAAAAAAACAGAAGTCGAAATTAGTATTTTAAAAATTCCTAAATCGCCGAAAATGTTTTTTGCTTTTCTCAATAGTTTCCATGGTAAATAACGCGGGTGCTGAGTCCACGAACCAAAACTAATCGAACACATTTCCTATGAATTTGAAACGGAAAAACCGCTTTAAACATTGCGATTATTATTGTAAGCAAATCGAACTGTTACGAAGAGGGTGGAATATTTTGTTAATGTTAATGTTGACTATCCTGCGGTACGATTAACCGAATGTATTATTGGCAAATCTTTCTCAAGCAAAGTCAGGTATTTATGTTATCTTATTGGGTTAAAGAAAATATAGTATATGGTTATATGGGTAATTCAATATCTATGAATACGAAGAGCAAATGTATGGCTATTACAGAAGTGGGGAGTTGTTACGGGAATCGGCGGGTTGTTTTACGCATCTTGCGTTCAAGGCAAGCTCAGTTATTGAATTCTGTTTGTAATCAAAGAATTAATTATAAGGCGTTTATTATTTACACTAATGGTCTATTACCAATCAATAAACAAATTAGTAAACATCAGATACCTGGTATTGGGTAATTGATTTTCAAATAACCCGCCTAGTTGATAAGAGGCAGATTGGGAGTAAGAATAAATTTTGTAAAATATTATTAGGAAGCTTATAAATATGAAAACGAAAGTTTTAGTTGAATGATGCAACAGTCATTTTTGTCGACCAAAGAAGAAATTTTCTAGTAAGTACAGTAGATGCATGGACAGTAATAATTAGAGTTAGGATCGATAGGCACTAAACAATTTAAAAAAAGGTAGGCAAAAAGTTCTTAAAAATAACAAAAATAGGCTTTATTATTTACTATTTTTTAAACTATAATTGGAATGACAATGCAGTATTAAATATTTTTCGTCTCCCGTTTTATTTTATTTATACATAGACGACGCCCTCAGTGAGTGGATGCAGAAACTTTAATAAACAAAAATTTATTTCTACATATATTTTTGCCAATGACCAAATACTAATTGCTAATTTCGACGATTCTCTACGGAAAGGAGTGTTTGAGCTACAAAAGACCATTGAAGAATATAATGTGATGATATCCATTACAAAGACGAAAGTTATGGCGTTCCAAGCATGATCAAAAATAATAATATACAATAAAACTATCGAGCAAGTAAATACAAAGTGCAACGTTTTAATTATTAACAAAGTTCAGTCAGTCACGATTATGAAGTTCTACAAAGTTGCGTCAGTACCCAGCTTAATCTACGGCAGTGAAGCCTGTACACTAACCAAAGCATCAGAGCGTCGAATAGAAACATCTGAGATGCGATTTTTAAGACCTATTACTGGTTATACACTGGAAGACAGAAGAAGAAATGTTGACGTACGTCAACAATTAAATGTATAATAATGAAAAAATTACAGAATATAAACAAAGTAAAGTAAAGGGCAAACGAAATTTAGGCAGACCGAAGAAACGATGGAAACATCAAGACTTCCCGTAATAAAGCAACGGAAATATTTCCAAAGCTTGCAGAAGAAGAAGAAGAAAATCTTTCGAAATTTTTCGCTATAGCACGATGTCTCTTGCCGGTGCATATTTCATGGACGATATATTCAGGGTTTGAAATCAGGGATTGATCAAACTTTTCCATTTAAAACTGATGCCACTTATAGCAGCTTGTGCAATCGGAGCTTTTGTCGAAATGAATTTAAAATTTTGATGCTATTATTTGATCTGTATCTCCCGGTACCTCGCCTAAGTTTTTCAAAAATTATTTAAAATGTCTCCCACAACAACAAATGGCAAGCCCACTGTCCGTTAAAGTACAAAGTTTTGGGTTTGCAAATCTCAAGAAACATAGTGTGACGTAACTGATCCTAAATATCGATGTGGGAGAAATTGCAGTGGCACTGCATTTTAAAATAAAATTCTAAAAAGGCATTTATAGGACGATATATTAAAATTAGGCGCTAACCATTAAAATAGGCATATATAAGCACTATAAAATGTATGTGATTGCATTCCCTATGGAGGAACCTAACTTTTTGCAAAAAACCCAATATTTTATATACAGAAATACGATAGGCAAACAGGTCAAAATCCTAACTGTAGAAATAACATATACGCGTTGCATAAACGGTAAATGTTATTACGACAATGATAATATTGAATAATGGTAACATCAAACAACAATATCTACTTCGAGTGATAGGTAATCAATTCCTATTGTATTACTTTTTTGGTTATTATTTACCAATTTATTTGATGCGTAGCAATTTTTACTGTAGAATTTAGTTCAGTAAAATACACACGTTTATGGAAAACAATAACCTTCCTTTATTTTAACTTTAAAGAAATAAACAAATATACACACGTACACATTCGTTAATATTACACAAATGCAAATATAAAATACAAATACGTGAGGCGATCGCGTTGATCTGGGACGACTGATGTCCAAAACTAGGCTACCCCAGTTTATATAACCACTGTTTGAATGGCAGGAATCCCGTCCATTCTTCCGGACTCAATAGCACCCTTCGCTCTATTGTGACAGACAAGTTTGGGATGCTACCTCCGATAATAAAATTGCATGGGCTTCTTTCATATTCAAGAATTTACAACTCTATTGTGTCCAAGGGTTGGTCATTGCTGTGGACATTTGGGTCACCAGGGTATTTACGTAACCCTTCCTTTTGTTATTGGGTGCTCCTACGCTTGTGACATCCTTCCTGCTGTTTTCCGAATTTATACTTTGACGTTTTTGAGGAGTTGGTCTGCATTGTTTGATGGAGACACAAATCACTTTTGGGTTCTACACTTTTTGTTGGCATATGTCGCACTGACGTTTATAGATCATTCTTCACTCACGTTTTATATTGCACTGACGTTTACAAATTTGGAACTGCGCTTAATGTCAAGTTTCAGTTGATTTAGAATTGCACTTAGTGTCAAGTTTGGGTAGATTTATGACCATCCCTTGCACGACCGGCGTTTTTAAGTCAATTACCTTGGTACGCTACAGGACCCCCTTGGCAGTGGATTAGTCCACGAGATTATGCAAACCGGAAGTAATCCGGAAAATTCACTTGCCGTCCACTTCTGGTGGTTGTAGCTTGATTGAATGTTCCGGCGTCAGTGTGCGTTGCGGTGCTGGTTGCGGGTTGCTCTTGTTTAGCTTCTGCTGCAAGGTAGGCGGGTTTTAGCCTGTCGATTGATATCGTCGCCGGCTTTCCACGGATTTCCACGCTGAAGGGCTTTGCTGCTCTATAGATAACCAGGAATGGGCCATTGTAAGCAGCTTGCAGCGGCTTGCGCGTTGCATCGTTTCTGACGAACACATGTGTTGAGGTCGCGAGATCTTTGAAGACGAATGCTTTGCGCTGGCCATGATGCTGAGCTGCAGTCGGGCGTACCTTGTCAAAATGCTCTCTGAGCTGAGTTATGAAGTCGGCTGCATGTACATCCTCCGTAGCAGTGAAGAATTCTCCTGGTACGCGGATGTTCTCTCCGTAGACCATCTCGGCTGAGGTGGCGTTGAGATCTTCCTTGATAGCTGTGCGAATGCCGAGGAGAACTGCTGGCAAGTATTCTGCCCACCTGGTATCTGTGTGGCATTCAATTGCGGCTTTTAGCTGACGGTGAAAGCGTTCAATCATGCCGTTAGCTGCCGGATGGTATGCCGTAGTTTGCAGGTGTTGTGATCCCAAGAGGTTGGCTAATTCCTTGAATAGGTTAGAGGTGAATTGCCGGCCGCGGTCTGTCGTGATCCGCAGAGGCACACCAAACCTAGCTATCCAGCTGCTGAAGAAGGCTCTAGCCACGGTTTCAGCAGTGATGTCAGGAATTGGGATGGCTTCAGGCCATCTGGAGTATCGGTCGATGCACGTCAGGCAGTATGTATTGCCTAGCGATGAAGGAAGTGGCCCAACCAGGTCCAGATGCACGTGCTCAAACCTGGAGGAAGGCGTGGTAAAGTTTCCCATGGGTGCTGCTACATGCCTGGTGATCTTCGAGCGCTGACATGGGACGCACGTCTTGCTCCATTGGCTGCAGTCCTTGCGTATGGAGGGCCATACAAACCTGGAGGAGACGAGCTGCGTCGTGGCTCGAATTCCGGGGTGAGAGAGGTTGTGGAGGGCATCGAACACTGAGCGTCGGAACTGCTTTGTGACAAAAGGGCGTAGTGTCCCTGTAGTCGAATCGCAGTAGACATCCGCATCCTGATCCGGGAAGTAGACCTTCTTCAAGGCTAGCACGGCCTCAGGGTGGAGGAATGTCTTCAGCTCGGCATCTGATTTTTGGGTTTTTCCCAGCTCTTTGTAATTAATTGGGCTGCCTGGAAAAGCTGCTGTACAACCTGCAACAGACACACGTGATAATGTATCCGCGGGAATGTTGTCGCTTCCAGCGACATGACGAATATCCGTCGTAAACTGCCCAATGAAGTCCAGGTGACGGAATTGTCTGGGCGAGGCGCGTTCTGGTTTTTGTTTGAACGCGTATATTAATGGCTTGTGGTCGGTGTAGAGCGTAAACTTTCGGCCTTCTACAAAGTAGCGGAAGCGCTTTACAGCCGAATAAGCTGCCAGTAGTTCACGATCGTAGGCGCTGTATTTTTTCTGAGCAGTGTTTAGCTCTTTCGAGAAAAATGCTAAGGGCTGCCATGCTCCGGCCACTTGCTGCTGCAGAACTGCTCACATGGCCACATCTGATGCATCCACCATAACTGACGTTGGGGCTGCAGGTGCTGGATGCGCCAGGAGGGTAGCGTTCGCCAGGGTTGTCTTGGAGCGGGAGAAAGCTTCTTCCGACTCGGGGTTCCACTGAATTTCTGAATTCGGTTTGGCTTTGGGCCCTTGCAAGTGCTTATTTAATGGAGCCAAGACTTCTGCTGCGTTAGGAAGGAACCTTCTGTAAAAGTTCAGCATTCCTAAGAAACGGCGCAGCTCTTTAATTGTCTTAGGCTGGGGCACTTGCTTTATAGCCTCGATGCGGTCTTCTGGGGGTTTAATTCCTTCGTGGGAAATAGAGTACCCAAGGAAGTTGACGCTCGTCTTGCCAAGGTTACACTTCGCCGAGTTGATCAGCACTCCGTATTCGCTTAGCCTGCTAAAGAGTTGGCTGAGATGCTCCAGGTGTTGTTCTTCAGATGTGGAAGCTACCAGCAGGTCGTCAATAAATGCGTAGCAAAAGTCGAGTCCTCTGGTAACCTCGTCTATAAAACGCTGGAACGTTTGGGCAGCATTCTTCAAGCCAAAACTCATAAAAGGAAATTCATACATTCCGAATGGAGTTGTAATTGCTGTTTTGCAAATATCGTCGCTGTGAACCGGGATTTGGTTAAAGGCTCTCACCAGATCGATTGTCGAGAAGACATTGCAACCAAAAAGGTTGTGAGCGAAATCTTCGATATGTGGAACAGGATAGCAATCAGGAAGAGTTCTTGCATTTAGTGCTCGATAATCCCCACAGGGTCGCCATCCACTGTCTTTCTTGGGTGCCAGGTGAAGTGCTGCACACCAGTTACTCTTAGATGGGCGAGCTATGCCTTGATCGAGCATAAATTGGAACTCTTTCTTGGCTGCGTGTAACCTATCCGGTGGGAGTCTCCGAGGCCTGCATGTGACTGGAGGTCCAGCTGACGTTATTATTCGATGCGTCGTGGTGTGTTTAATTTCCTTGGGCAGCACAGACGGACGCGCGATGTCCGGGAACTTTGCTATCAGCTGGTGGAAAACCGAGTCGCCAGAAATTGTTTTTATTTGGGGCGATGAACACTCACGCACTACACCGATTGTCTTCAGCTGTGTTACATTGTCTATTAAGCGCTTATTTCTTATGTCAACAAGTAAACCGAAGTGGCTGAGAAAATCTGCGCCTATTATCGGCTTGTCGATGTCTGCGACGACAAATTTCCACAAAAATGTTCGCCTAAGCTTAAAATCTAAATTTAACACTACATGTCCATATGTATTAATTGTCGAGTTGTTTACCGCACTGAGTTCATAATCGGTTCGCGAGCGCGGGCCTTTTAAAAATGTTCTCGGCAATACACATAAATCCGCCCCTGTGTCAATAAGAAAAAGCCATTTCGTTGACACGTCTGTGAGAAATAAGCGGCGGTTGCTAGACAAGGAGTCAGTTGCCGCTATTAAGAGCTCCTTACTTCGTTTTTTGAATAATTGCACGGTTTCGTGCATTTCGTGGCATTTTCTTTGAATTTCCGATGATACCAGCAGACCCTCGTCGTAGATTGCGACCTGGAGCGATACCGGGTTGCGCTATTATTTCGCGGCTGTCTTTCTCGGCTCAACCGCGCAACTTGCTGGGATAATTCAGCGACCTGCTTGCAGAGTTCACTCATTCTTTCATCTTCGACGCGTGAAACAGTGGATGCTACTTGGAACGCTCTGGGAGTGATTTCGGAAATTTTGTCTGCCAAGGTGGCTACAGATTGCAGGTTGCTGCTTGCCTGAGTCATTAGAATTGCCTGCATGTTGTCTGGGAGTCGTCCAATCCATAGCGTACGAATGAAATCATCTGGTACTTCACCGCCTGCTAAATTTTTCAAGTGCCTCAAAAATTGGGACGGTGTACGGTCGCCTATCTCTTCGTGCTCCAGGAGTTGCTTAATCTTCTGCTCACGGGAAGTGGATAGGCGCTTAATTAGTGCCTGTTTTAGCGTTTCGTACATATCTTGCCGCGGTGGGTTCGTAAGGATGTCTTCGACTTCTTGCGCATATTTATTATCGAGATTGGCACTTACGTAATAATATTTGGTGGTATCTCGTGTCACGTTGTTGAGCGCGAACTGCCCTTCTAATTGAACGAACCACAGCGCTGGTTTGGTTGGCCAAAATGGAGGTACTCTGATATTCGTCCTGTCAATTGAACTGGTTGTTGATTCGTTGTTGGCGTTGTTGGTAGTGACAGATATGTTGCCTTCTGGAGTTTCCATTGTGAAGTAGCGGTTCACTTAATTTTAGTTCACTAGCACTTGGAGTTACGAATTAACGCGAACGCGAGTTTTTAATTCCCTAAGTTATGCTGTTACTTGTTTGGAATCACCAATTTAGTTCGTGAATCCGAAGTAAATAACACTGAGAACTGATTTGTTTATTTAATGTTCGGTTTCTAGTCTGCGGTCACCAATTTAGTTGGTGCCCGTTGTGTTACTTGTCTGGGGTCACCAATTTGGTTGGTGCCCGTTGTGTTACTTGTCTGGGGTCACCAATTTGGTTTTTATTTACCAATTTATTTGATGCGTAGCAATTTTTACTGTAGAATTTAGTTCAGTAAAATACACACGTTTATGGAAAACAATAACCTTCCTTTATTTTAACTTTAAAGAAATAAACAAATATACACACGTACACATTCGTTAATATTACACAAATGCAAATATAAAATACAAATACGTGAGGCGATCGCGTTGATCTGGGACGACTCATGTCCAAAACTAGGCTACCCCAGTTTATATAACCACTGTTTGAATGGCAGGAATCCCGTCCATTCTTCCGGACTCAATAGCACCCTTCGCTCTATTGTGACAGACAAGTTTGGGATGCTACCTCCGATAATAAAATTGCATGGGCTTCTTTCATATTCAAGAATTTACAACTCTATTGTGTCCAAGGGTTGGTCATTGCTGTGGACATTTGGGTCACCAGGGTATTTACGTAACCCTTCCTTTTGTTATTGGGTGCTCCTACGCTTGTGACATCCTTTCTGCTGTTTTCCGAATTTATACTTTGACGTTTTTGACGAGTTGGTCTGCATTGTTTGATGGAGACACAAATCACTTTTGGGTTCTACACTTTTTGTTGGCATATGTCGCACTGACGTTTATAGATCATTCTTCACTCACGTTTTATATTGCACTGACGTTTACAAATTTGGAACTGCGCTTAATGTCAAGTTTCAGTTGATTTAGAATTGCACTTAGTGTCAAGTTTGGGTAGATTTATGACCATCCCTTGCACGACCGGCGTTTTTAAGTCAATTACCTTGGTACGCTACACTTTATTTCTTAAATTACAGGCGAATTGTTCCTTATGAAATCCTAAATAAGTCAATTGAAAAATAATTATGACGTCGAAAAAAAATGAATTTATGAAAACAAAAGATTTAATAGCAAGATTACCCAATCGATAACAAAAATCTATCGATTGTCAATATCATCTATCAGGATTATGGCGTGAAACCTTGACTGACATTAATAGCCACTATATTGTACATACTTCAAAGCCATTTTGACTTGTGTATGAACACTGGGGAAAAAAAACCATAAAACTAAGATTGCATCCCAAAATCAGCTTTAAAAACAAAAAATTCGTATAATTTCCACAGTAATGTTTGGTTATATTAAACATTGCGTATTTGTGAACGTATGAAATTACATAGTTATACTCAATGATGTATCAAAGGGAACAAAGGGGCAGAACAGTTCTTTAAAACACACTTGTTTCAAATGCGTAAGAAAGTACAAGTCTGCTCTAATTGGAGTTTAAGCAAAAGAAAGCTTCGTTGCAACCAGAAAAATGCTGCACGATTATCAATTCTTTTCCTGGGTGGTGATAAAATATAGGATTATTGGTAAAATTTAAAATTTTGGGATAATGCGTAACTACTATTTATAACAGGAATTGGTGAATAATTTTTTAATAATGATATGTAATACATTGTCATGCTAGAGCTGGGGGAAACAAAAATGTTGATATTGTTAATTTAGTTTTTATTAATTATGTGTTTATTAATGTAAATATATTAATAGCGAACCACTTGGGCTTACGTAATATCATTGAAATATCTAATATATAAAGACAATTTAATTACCCTCACACTTATTCATTTAATTATAGTTTTATGACAACCAGGAGACGATTATAGTAAAATAATTTGTGGATAGAAGTAGTTGAAAGTAAACTCGAAATCAAATAAATTTACAAAATTTCTAATTACCCCAATGTTACAACTTTCCAAAAATAATTAATTGGCTCAACTAAAGACTAAAGAAATAAAAAATACTTACTTAAATTAGTAGTCGTTGGTGTGAAATAATCCAAAATTTGGAAAATCACGCAGGCTGAGAAAGCACGAAGCGCTTACAATTGAACGCACACTTCGCAGACAATTGAAAGTACAAGCAATAGCTATGAACTAATCTTGCTTTGAGGTGTGGGAGCCTTTATATGGAGATTGCAATTAGTTTGGGATGCGATAACAGGTAAGAGCCGGCGAGGGAATCTCCGCGATTGGCAGTGTCAAAGTCTCGGCAAAGGCCAAGGTGCAAGGACCAAGTACCTTTCCAATGCGAGATGTCATTGTTGGGCCACGTTGATCACGCGATGCCGCTTTGCGATCGCGAGTCCGTTGATTTGTCGGGGCAGTGGCGTAAAAACTGGGTCATTTTCCTTATTTTTTCGTTCGCCTGTGTCATCTTCCAAAATGTGCTAATGTTGGAAATTTTCCAGGGGGTGTTCACATTTTTACAGGAGTTGCCCGGCATACCCTGGCATCTCTCTAACTACAAGCTTGGCCAGTTTTTGTCTTTCCAGTTTTAAGAATTGGTACTATTACTGCGTTTGACCAGAAAATATGTTGTTAATTCAAATATGTTTATACGTGGGTGAGCTGAAAAGTAATGCAGACATGCTTGTAGAACGCGAACGCAATGACCTACGGAGACATGCATGATTGTACTCGGAAGCTACATTCTTTTTTTATGCGCATTCCAAGTTTGATGAAGTTTCGTTCACCAGTTCGTTTTTTAGTAGCGGAAGTATAGAGACGTGTTGTTCCTACTGAGATTCATCGCAGTTTATGGTGACCATACTGTCGATAGGACTACTGTGAATCGATGGGCAATAACATTTCTTGGTTGCTATCCCGTAAAAGCTGTAATTGATGACGAAAAACCCAACGGACGTCCGATCACTCTCACAGACGATGAACATCGCAAACGCGTCGACAATTTGATCCAAAATGACCGGCGGTTTATGATGCGCTTTTGAGTGATTCGCCGGTCATTTTGGATTAAATTGTCGACGCGTTTGCGATGTTCATCGTCTGTGACAGTGATCGGACGTCCGTTACGTTTTTCGTCATCAATTACGGCTACTAGATTTAGTGTGTTCAAAACCAAACATCCAATTCTGTTCTGGTATTTTCAACAAACTTGTGTGAGACTTGATATATATATTTTACAATGTTTCTTCGATAATGATTCCGAGATTCACTTCATTAGCTGGGTGCCGTGCCCAACTTGGAGACGTTTTTTTATCTACCGGGCATTTGGCCATCGTCAGAAGGAATTGTCTGGCTACCGTATTTGCCACATTATGCGAGTAGAGAGCTCATACTTCTTTGTTAGATATTGTAGAGTTTATCTGGTTGGTATATTCGGCTCATGATTTGCCTTTCGATTCTTTAATTACTCTTCTAGCAATTGTCTTTTTTCTTAAATTCCAAGAGAGTTTGTTCAGTTCGGTGTTTTCTATATTTGTTAACAGCTACGTGTGTACTTTTAATTGGGTTTTTGTATTCAGTGTTCCATCAAGGGACTTTGTATTTTGAAGTATATTGTTGACTTACGGGAATTGGGTGTGCGCCGCATTTAAGATAAGGTCGGTGATTTCTGCTATGGTTGTGCTGATGTTTAAATGTTTGTCAAAGACGTAACTCATATTCTGCAGATTGTTCTCGAAAGAAGACCAGTTGGCACATTTTGTTTTCCACTTGTTAGGTGCTGTCTATTTTGTTCCTTTGTCGTGCGTGCTCAGCGTATTGGAAAATTGTAATTTCTATGAAGGCTTGATAAACCTGAATATGTCATAGTTGGAACAATCCGAGAGTGGCAGAGTGTTAGATCTATAGCTAACAAGCTGTTCGTTTTAGCACAGAAGTGGGTCGAAGTTCCATGATTTAGTAAGCTTAAGCGATTAAGATCTAGTGTCTTTACAATGATTTTGCCTTTGGCATTTGTATGACTGCCTCCACATAATGTATTATGTGCATTAAAATCTCCTACTACATTATATAGAATGCGCAATAGCATTATTAAATTTCCATTAACAATATCCCTATTGCATGCCAAATTGCTGATAATTTAGAATTAGAATCAATTTCGTAGGGAGTCTTCTTTCCCCGCTAATTTGGTTAATTTGGCAGTGGTTTCGTTAGACAGTAGCTAGGGACAGAAATACAGTTGAGCCAGGTATGGAAACACGCCCTCTCACCGAAGCATCGTGCTTATGATGATTTACCCGACCCACCACAGCGAAACCTGTGGGAAGTGAAGTCTTTTCCAACCTACAGCACTCCTAAAAATTAGCGCCGGTAGTGGGGGGAAGCGCTGCATTCTTCTGAAATCCATTCGGAGTAGTAGTAGGGACAGTGAAAATCTCATTAATCCACTCATGCGCGTGATTAATTAGATGACGAGGCATAATTGGGATCGGATTGGATAAATCTCAGAAATTTATGAGATTTAATTGGCTTAAAGTGTATGAGGAAAATAGTCGAGATAATTTAAAGTAATTGATTTATCTAAGTGCTGGCAATAGTGCATTTTTGTGAAGTGCGTAGCTGAATAGCTATTGCTTCTAGTGGCGTCGTTAATGGAATTTCTTCCGCACTAATATAGCTGGTGTGTTTTGTAAATATACTTACACCACCAGTTGCGGGATTGTTTGGAGCTTTTGATATAAATATCATAGATATTTAATTAACAGGGATATTGTTTTTTAGATTTCTTGTAAAGAAAGTACCTCTGGTTGTTCACTATGTATTAGTATTTGTATTTTGGATCTTGTGAAAAAACCGTTGCAGTTAAAATGTAAAATTTTCATAATTAGATTTTAGATAAATTTATTAGTTGTGGTTAGTAATCGTTAAATCGCAATCAAAATCTTCAACAGGGGTTGAACTTGTGTTATAATCGAGGTCTGCTTTTTTGAGTCGTTTGTTTATGACTGAAATTATACGTGCGATTTTGAATTTTAACTTTTGGTACGTCAGATAATTGTGTATATCTTTGAACATAGAAGAGCAGAGGAGATCTGGCAAATAGCTAACTAAATGGCTGATAAAAACGGGGAGGTAACCATTAAGATGGGTGCGATCACAAGGGAAGTAGAGCAGACGCAAGAGATTGTAGCTCGAAACCAGCACGAAATAAAAGAAAGCGAGAACAGGACAATGGAAACGCTGCGAGAAGTAGAAGAGCAGGTCAGAAACATGCAATTTAACACCAACCGGAACAACTGTCAAGGAGGAAGTAGTTTAGGTTTGCGAGCTGACATGTTACCGATATTTGAGGGACGAGTGAATGAGCTGACGATGGGCTATTTTGTAACGTTCTGCGCTTTCGAATTTAATTCTAGTGGTGGTAATTAATTCTGGTCATTGACGACTTTCATTAATTTCGGAAAGGATCAAACCGTTTATTAATTTTCTACCTCGAGTATTACAGTCAAATAAATTGTTCACTAATTTTCAAATGTATATGATCACGAAAACACAATATATTTGCCAACGATCTATTATTTTTAACTATATGTACAAAATCATTGATAATTCTAAGTAAACTGAATTGTATTGTTATGTTTTTAACGTTCGGGCTATTTAAAATTATACGACAAACATGGGTTCAAACATTTATTTACAACAATGAATTATTACGATTATTACAAATTAATACAAGCACTAACGAACTATCGATACATTTATTTATTATTACATACGGATTAACACACTTATTTATTTATATCACTCTTAAACACTAACGATTATATATGGTTATTTATTTCTATTAGTTATATGTACACACGGGCTTTTATTTATGTGGGAGCTCTACACGGCTCTTACGCGTTTTGCTGCCGAATTCGAACTGCCCGCTATTCTTGCGGGCGTGTATTTATATTTCAGGTAATTCCTTTCTAGACGGTGAATTCGTCGGCGTTCGGGCTCGAAAGGCGGGCTGGGCTTCGGGCTCTAGGAAGTCTTCTTTAAATGTCCAATGTGGATTTTCCAGGTAAGCTTTAATAAATGCGGCTATATTGCTCGAGCCGCCTTTAGGCAGAACGTACAAAATGGTTCCTACAGGTCTAGTTATGAATAAATTCTAATATTCTCGTCGCCTACGGTAGTGTCGGGACCTGGGGCTTTGAATTAACAGAAAATACCTTAGGAGACAGAGAACGTCAGTCAGATGCTAAGGCACAGGTCGGAATTAGGAAATGACTTAAGAGACCGAGAACGCGAGTTACATGCTAAGGCAGGGAAGAGGTGGAGGAAGGTACGTCCAGAGACTCAAGTCCGAGAAACCTGCTTTTATATCCTTTGGTTCGCGTTATCAGATCAACCGCTTCATGCATCGTTGAGTGGGAGGCGGTGCTGGGGTTGTTTCTTCGTGTGTTCGCGCATAGCGGGTACGAGCTTGTTATTACTAGTTTGAGCGATGGCTAGATGCAAAACCTGATAACGCTTAAATGAGCGATACACACATTAAATACATTGTTTATTGTTTATTTTATAAATGTATACAGATGCTAGCGTTACAATTAAAAAAAAACTTCATGGTGTTATGAAGGGCGTTGTAAATGAAAACAGGAAAATGCAAATAATCAACATAACGCTAAGGAACAATGCAGATATTTGGCATAGCATTGTAAAACTCAAATGCAAAACATATCTAGAGTTTAGAAATTTGTTCATCGAGCAATACTGAAACAATGCACAGCAGGCTCAAGTAAGAACGGACCTCGCTAACGGAAAATACATCAAACGAGGAAGAACCCGCGAAATGTATGTGATACGAAAATACAACAAGGCATAGCATTTGCCATCGACAAGGGCAGTTGCTGTCCAAAATATAAAGATCCTGACCGATTTCTTAGAAATCGTTGGAAATTATGATCTGCTAGGTATCAGGAACGAGATTTAAACAAACCGTTTTCTAAATTATAGTAATCGGAACTACAACCAGTTTCCCAATAAAAGATTTAGGTAATTGGGGCAAAACCACAATAACTTTTGGCAAGATAGAAGAAACAATTATGGTAATAATAATGCATACTACAGGAACGGGTGCAACAATAATTACAATCAATATCGAAATAACAACTACAATCGAAGAAAATACACAGTATTAATTCAGGAAAAAAAACAGGCGGAGAATGAACAAACACAGCAAGATGGTAACAAGAAAAATCAGTACATAAATAGATAAACACAATTTATAAAGAACAGGAGAGAAAGACAAAGACGAGAGTGGACATGAATAAGATCGAAATAGTGGACGAGCATGAAGAACCGTTCACGGAGCAAAGAAACTCCATTTATGAAATTACCATAACTATGCTATTCACACCGAACGAGAAGAACATACCGGAGCATTTTTATTTGAAGAAGAGGACGAAGAAAATATTATACGTTACCATTTTTAAAATACAATTTTAGAAACCAGGAATATTTCGCATTAGTCGATAGTGGAGCCATATCAATATCACTGATTTTTTTCCCTTTGTTTCCGCCCCCTTTCCAATTTTTAACAATAGCAATACTTTCGCTACTTTGGCTGTTTGAAAAACATCTTCGGTTATTCTGCAATACAAATCGATAAACAACATGAAAAAATAAACGAGATATTTTTGGGAATTTTGTTTAAAATAGTTCAACATAATTATATGTACTAGTAGTAGTTTATTATGTAACTATATCTTTCATAATTAGCTCTATTTTACCTATAAGATTCTCAAAGGGTGTTTTCTGTGTGGTCCATAAAACGAGCTACCTGTTCGATCTCATTATCCTCAAAGTTCATTAACTGAAGTATGGTCGCGATTTGCTTTCTAAAACTTTATTACAACCGATGACGCATTCATTTAGCAATCCTTTGGACCAGGATTTAAATAAGTATTTATTTATCTGAGGTACTATATTTGTGTTAGTTAGTGTTGCTATGAAGCAGTATGTGTATGTAAGTTTGCATTTTTGTAGTAAATAAAACAGCAACTGACTAGCTGCCCTTTTCGAGCACCGCAACTCCCTCAAAATGTTTGCTCATTTCCTTTTCTAGTTCCGTTAAAGAACTTAAACGTTGCTCTTAGTTCAGGATTACATGATCTATTTGATAAGAGTCGATAGTCATAAATTGAACCTACCCAATACGTTTTCTGTTGAACACAAGCACAAGTGCTAAGGTACATTCTGCTAAAAGTTTGTAATTGTTTGCTGTGTTTTCTTTGTTTTTAAGTATTTCGAAAACATTCTTAGTATCCTCAGTAATTGGCAATCATTTGGGTTACGTCGCTGTACCAATGTTCTGATACCACTTCCTTAAGCTCCATAATGTTTAAGCTGTTCATCTCGATTTTCTTGCGAAAAACGAGAACCTTTTGTTGGCTTAATCGCTTTCTTTTTTGAGAGTGGTTCCTAAATTAAGGACAAGCGGTGAAGCTTTAAAACTATGATTAGAATGACAATTACCAGAAATTGTTTTGGTTACAGCAACTATTAATAGTTACATTTCTGGTCGAAGTGCTTGCATTAAGCTTGTTATTGTGGTAAACTTTGTTAATCCAATTTTTAGTTTGGCCAATTCTAGAATTTTATTGGATGCAACAAATTGCAAAAGAATGCCCAAAATGCCAGTATTTAAAAAAAGTTGGCCAGTTTTAGATTGAATTATACAGTACCAACAAGCACACAAAAGCCCCGGAAAATATGTGAATAAAATCTAAAATTCCCGTAAGGGGAACTAAAGAACCAATAAAGAGAGGTACATTCAAACAAAAAAACAAATGTCACTTCGCTATTGCTGTTATTACGTCAGATAGAATTGTCTAATTTCTAGGTTTTCTAGTGCTGTTGTTCATTAGTTGTGTTGTTCTTTGTTCATTTTTGTTAGTATTGCTTTTCGTCGTTAGTTCTGTTTGTTATTGTTTACCTATTCCGTTTAAATTTGGGCGGCTTGGTTATTTGCCATCAAATCGTATTAAATGCTTTCTAAAATGCTACCTTAAGTTGCAGTTATATTTACGTAATACTAAATTCTTTTTTACATAGGATTACAATGAGTTATAAAGCAAGAAAGCTTTTGTGCATTCAGAAACAAGAAGTATAATATAATTGCAAATGTCATAACGTGTTTTGATGAACAGAAGATTTCTGGAACGTTGATATTTCCGGTAGAGCAACCTACAGAACTAGCAGCCGCAGCAACTGGAAAATCAACCTCTCTGATAAAGAAAGTT
The DNA here is from genome assembly GCA_940337035.1 of Agriotes lineatus. Lineage (NCBI taxonomy): Eukaryota > Metazoa > Arthropoda > Insecta > Coleoptera > Elateridae > Agriotes > Agriotes lineatus. The sequence continues at coordinate 161,727 of CALNHX010002830.1, forward strand.
CGTAAGGAGTATCCTGCAGCAGGTAATACATAAAAAATAACAATATTGTTTCTCAGTATTGTCATTAAAAAACTTAATGCAGGTAATACTTTAGTCCTTACTTCTTCTTTAACATCTCAGTAGAAGAGGAAACTCGAGGAAGACTGAAAGAAAATCGTTCTCGACGATTTTGATTTGCGAGTTTTGCAAAGAACAGTTCATGAAATCTTCAGTGTGGAAAAAACTGTAAAAAAATGTGACAAAAGAAAATTGCTCATGAACAGGAGTGACATTGTGGAGTAGCGTTCAAGGTATTTAAGGAAAATAAAAGAAAACGAAGAACTAGGTGCCAAGAAAAAACCTGTAACGTTCCTAGAATAAACATATATTCATCCTAATTACGGAGTAGGAAAATGCTGACAGTCTGATGATGGACCAGGTCTTTACAAAAGATACATTTAAATGACTGGGGATTTTGTTAGTCGGTACTTTGCAAAACGAGAATCGATTACAAGCAAGTCTATTATAAGAAGAATATAGGTACTGTATTTGGGTCAGCATTTTTTCTCTTTTCAGCTTTTTCTTTGCTCTGGCGATATTAATGTCTACTTCCTTTGTTTAGAAACTTTTTGTATTAGCCTTTAGGATAATAGATAATTAGGCAATCTAATATATTTATTTTATATAATCTCTCAGTAATCATAAAAATATGTATTGCATTCTTAGTTGTTCCATGTACTATTATTTTTGTTACAAGGCATTTATTTAATATAGTGATTTAGTAACTTAAACACTGTTTATTTAAAAGAACTCGAATGATTTTTAAAATAAAATGTTTAAATTTCCCGTGTTTACGAATGTTTATAATTTATTCTACGGAGTGTAATTTTCAAACGGAGCTAGCGCCAGCCTCCCCTACCCGGGGTTTTTGTGTGCTTGGTGGCACTGTATTTGCCTTGCATCTTTTGCGGTGCCTCCACAAGTATTACTTCTTAAATACTCCAAAGAGCTCACCCAAGGAAAATAAGTATTAAGTACGAATTCTCTCATTTTTAAGGCCACTTCCTAAGATATGGACAGTTTCGAATGCCACTCAATAAGTTTTAATATGGTCCCTGATAAAGAACAGTGAACTTCGCCGAATGAGCATATCTATATTATAAATGTACAGCTTGTTGTAAATCTAAAATCAATAAATATAAACAGCGCGAAGTTCAATATGTGTAAGTATTTCCATTAAAACTAGTTAATTTTTTAAACAGTAGGGAAGATCCATAGTCTAAAGTTTGAAGACAATTAAGCGCGAAATATCCAATTTCAGAGTTTAAACGTTTTCGCTGATGTGTTACGATCATTCATACACAGGGAATATACTCTTGATTGTGACATCGACGACACGTGCGTAGTAACAGAAGAGGCGTTATCATAACGATGACTTTAAATACAATTTTTTTCATTAATAGCTATTAAGGCAACTAGTGTTTTACACGAGTTGGCTTCAATATTTTTTCTACAGCCGTGATTTTAATCTGTTTCCAAGGGTTTTATAAACTCTTAAAGTACTCCGTGCTTTAAATGGAATGGCGTGTTTTATAGACAACATAAAGCACGCCGCATATGACCCTTGGAAACAGTTTAAAATCACGGCTGTAGAAAAAGAATATTTTTTCTCTAAGAAAGGTGAAATCAATAGGGTAAACGTAGAAATAAGTCTTTCATTAAAAAACAGGCTGAGAAAACTCAAGACATCTAATAAGTACTAGCAACGGGCTAAATAAAGTAATAAGTAATAACACTAGTAGATTTCGTATGATAAAGTTTCCTTTACGAATATTTCGGAAAAGGGTGTTGTAATTGTATTTTGTAACCTGAAGACGGTACCTACCTTAAAGTACAATAAATTCTAATTTGTAGCAAGGTAATTAAACTGCTATTGAACATAATAAGTTGATTGTAAAATAAGTTACATAAACCGAAGCCGGTGTTAACAAATATGAAATAGTTATTTACATATCAAGTCATGAAGGTTATGGCGCGGCGTCCTGGGAACGGCTTGGGCTGCAAGAGCGGACGCTGGTCGCCCTCTATGGGGCGGGAGTGAAGTGGCGCGGTGTCCTAGGAACGGCTTGGGCTGCAGCAACGGGCGCTTGTCGTCCTCTAGGGGGAGGCGGTTGAAGTAGCCCGACGTCCTGGAAACGGCTTGGGCTGCAGGAGCGGGCGTTGGTAGTACGGCGGCTATGTCGAAGATAAGCAGTAGTCCAGGCTGGCTTTATTCTGGCTGAAGTGGCTTCGTGGTGGATGGTCCTGGTGATTAAGTTCAGAAGAGCACTGGCTGGTACTCGTTCTAAGTTCTGAAGCGGCTGGAGGATCCTAGTGACTAGAGTGGCTTCCTTCTAGGCTGGAGTGGTTCCCTTCTGGTTGGACTCCTGGAGATGGCGGCTAATGATCCTGGAATGGCTGCTTGTTCGACTCGCCGAGGCAGAGTGATTTCCTCTAGCCCTCGTTTCTTTATTTAACGGGACCAGTTTCATTGTGATGCACTCCCTTGATGCTTATTGGCCAGTCAAGCGACGACACATTTCTGGGGATGCTGATTGTGCATTCGTAATGCTAATTACTTGACGCGTCTAATTAGCGGTTTGATTTTACTAGGGCTGGGTGGCTGACCAATAAGCATGCATTTTGATATCCAACACTTGATAGTTAAATTGAACGCTACGCAATTACTCAATTTAAATGGAGATATTTCTGTATATTTGCATGACCGTCTTTCTCCGCCTCGCGACGTAAGGGCGATTTTCGCAGGAGAAAGCCAACGGTTATTTTAGCTAACCTGTGCCTCTGTCTTAGATTTATGTTTCGGGTATATTTCACAAGCTGTCCCGAATCCCTGTTTTCTTAAGCTAAAATGTATTAGGTCGGCTGTCGGCTGAGCCTTTTATTCTCGCTATCCGCCTGTTTTGATGCCCCTGTTTTAAACTTTGATCGGCGCCCGCTCTATGCCTGTAGATGTTTGGACATATATGATGTTTTCATTTGACTGCCTACGCCGGCGCCGTTAGCTTTCTAAAAAGTCCACATATGACCTAGTGGGCAGCTTGCTAGTATTTTCTAGCGGCTTTTTGAAAAAGATTTTAATATGTTCGGCATTTAACTATGGCGTGTGACGGTCTTGCTAACATTATAGCCACTGTAGCTAACATCTGGCTCTTCCAGCACGAGTTATTGCCTGGGACCGATATCGAGCGGTCGCATTCTTTCTGAAAATTTTGGTTTTGAATTCCCAGGCCGAACTCGTATCAAGCTTAAATGCTTAAATTACTCAAAAAGACGGGTTCTTGCGGTTTTTGCTTTTTCGAATTTCGGCTTCGCTTAGTAGGCGCAATAATTTTTAGGCTTTCTTTGCAAGACAGGTAAAAAAATAAACAGCGATATAATGCAGAATGCATGCAGAGTCGAATTTAAACTAGAAAGTAATCATTGAGTAATCAGGTTTTATATTTGATATGGAGTATTATGCTACATTGTTGTAATATTTACTTTTGTGTTCTTGGTGCTGTTTTATTACTTTATTTGTATTCGTATAATTATGGGCTTGCGACTAAACCAGCCACTGAAATATGACACGTTCTAAATTTCTGCACAAAATCGGAACGAGTCCGAAACTAATCGTCAGACCGGGGGCTGTTTTTAAGAATCGAGCGGCGTTCTGCAGGTAGTTTTTAAATTATAGACGGGCTTTTGTGGGAATTAACCGAGAATTCCCATATGGGAATATTGTGAGGCCCGGGACGGCTGGGGGTTGAATTTTAGAATGCGAAGGTTCGGATGTGTTTTGGCAGTGTGTGAACAATGTTGCACATGTGTGAACGTGAAAGCTAATTCACCGCTGGTGTAATTCTACCGCGATTGTGTGTTTTGAAGTGATTGAATTACTTATAAGAGAGCGGATGAAACTATGAGGTCTGTAGAAAGAAATGCCAATGCTTGTGTAGCTTGCAAATGTAGTTATTGTACAGCGAAGTCGGACATTCGATATTGTCCGCACCGATGCTGATTGTAGAGAGCTTTGTCGATTGGGTCGCTGTTAATTGTTATCGTTGGCCAGGGGGTCAACTAGTCGCAGAGGGTGCCCTCGTCCCTTGATCAGTGGTCATTCGGCCAGGTGGCCCACGATCCTTGATCTGATAAGCACTGTGCTTATCAGTGACTCCAGTTAGCGCGACTGGGGGGCTTTTAGGAAGCTCAACTTTCAAGGATGCCTTGTACCTGTGTCTTTTACGGTCCATGCGGCCACCGTAATGGCGGGTTACACTGCCATGGGTTGAAACCATTGATGCCGTTAACGTTCGGTTAAGTCATACTAGATGAGAATAATAACTGACGATGTCTTCTTCGAGATGCGACGTGGGACGACGCGGGGGGCCATAAAACCCCCTGTAAGTATTATGTAATGAGCACATTACTGCTAAAAGCTAAATGTTTGTTGTTTTGCTTGCATGACTGTTTGTGAAATTAGCTGGGCTTATGTTCGTGGACGGGCGTGTGTGACCACCTGCTATATGAAAGGGCTCGCCGACCACCTTGCAACTCTCAGTATCATGTTTCTGATTTACAACCCCAGACCGCAGGGGCGTTATGGAATTTCTGGTAAGTCGCCAGTTCTTGTAAATTTATGCATGTGAACCGATCTGAATCCAGGAAAAAATAAATTAGCCCGGGGCACCGAAAAGATGTGCCTACAACATATTGTTTTACAAGATCAAGATAATAAGCGATAATTGTTATCAAATTTTTTTTATATTGTATTCTTTACGGAATTAATTAATTAAAACAGCTGTACAAAGTCCATACTTTTACTACGACACACGCCGGGAAGTGTTTCATGGCAATAGTAAATTAGATATCAAGCCTTTAATTTTCCCTTTACATGCA